>PVJI01002223.1:0-151521 GCA_004026765.1 Micronycteris hirsuta | reverse complement strand
AAAGCATCAGCTAGAAGTGTTCCCAGCATCCCATTTTTCAATAACAAACAAACAAGCAAACAAAAATAAATAAGCAAACTTCCCAAGGAGAATAAAAAGTACTTCTGATATATAATATAGTAAAAGACTAGATAATCACTAAAAGGTGTAGTCCTGATGACTAGTGGTGATACAAAATATGTGTATTTATGAAACACTAAGTAAATAAAGAGATTATATCATATTCTAACGATATCATATTCATATTAGCACTAGGTAAAAATCTATGTAAATATAGGTTAGAAGAAAATGCAAATATGTCTTTGGGATCATTTTGTACTGTTTAATTAATTGAACTATGATCAGCTTGGAAGAGAAATAGGGGACTTTCAACTGCTTCTACTAATTCTGTTGCAGCAGCATTTGCTATTTGCTGCAGTCAGATTTAACCCAATCGAAACCATGATAAACACCCAGGCAGCGCTCAGCTTTGGCCTTCCAGGGCTGCAGTTGAACATTTTTACTGTCCCTGTGGAGCACGACCTCTTAGTGTGTCATACATTTTCTGCAACAACTCCAGAGCGGTGTTTTGCATACATGGGCCCCGCTACCTGGGCATAAGCTGTCATCTGTGAATAACAATCATGAATATTTATGTTACAATGTATTGTTCCAAAGCGAGCTTCCATGTGGCTCTTAAAGTACATACATGCTCATTTTAAAGACTTCACTCTTGCTAGCCCCAGGATGTAGAAAAGGCTTGTCCTTTCACATTCTCCAGGCTCCTTCTCCAGAGCTCTGATCACTGGACGTAAATAGTGAGACCTGACAAACTGCTCCCATGGAGGTGTTGCTCATGGAATAGGATGTGCCTATGAGGGGCCATGGGCCTATGGCGACTCTACATACTTTCTTTTCAATTTTGCTGTGAATTTAAAACTACTGTAAAAAATAAAATCTATTTTTAAAAAAATGAAATGAAATAGTAATACCCTGCCACCACCAATACTTATTACGTTATATGTGTTTATTTTTTGCCTTTCTCTACTAGATTGTAAACTCCATGGAAATTTGTCTTTGTTACTCAATGCTAAGTCCCCCACACCTGGCACTTAGAATATTAATAAAATCTAGCATTACTGCAGTACTTACTATGTGTCAGGCACTATTGTAGACATTTAAGTGATCTAATACTCCTAAGGTCCCTATTATTCTTTTCGTTTATTAGATGAAAACCCTACTACATTTGAAAGTTAAGTAATCTATCAAAAATACTGTAATGGACCAACTGACTCTAAAAAGGCCCCAACTATCACACCTCCCAGTATATCGTGTTTAATTCCCAGCCTTTGAGAGTGAATAGAACCTGTGCATTGTTTCTAACAGTGGCAAAGGTGACTATGCCACCTGACATTGCAACATCTGCCTTGCTAGTGACTCTCTTGTCACTTGTTTTACTTGACTTGTTTTACTTTGATGTAAGGAAACCCCACTACGGAGAGGCTCCATGGCAGTAAACTGCAGGCAGACTTTAGCCCACAGCCATTAGGAGTCGAGGTCCTCAGTCCAACAGCCTGCACAAACCTGCCAATAATCACGTGAACTTAGAAGCAGATCCTTCCCCAGCTGACCCTCTCAGATAAGATGCTAGTCTGGCCAGTACTTTATTTGCACCCTTGTGAGATACCCTAAAGCAGAGGACCAGAGGACCCAGCTAAGCTGTTCCCCAATTCTTGACACGCAGGAACTGTGAGACAACGTGTGGCTTCAGGCTGCTAAGTGTGTGGTGCCTTGTTGAATAGTGTTGTCACAAGTTTTCAAAAAGGTGTTCAAACACAGGCATTCTAGACCTATACTTTCAACCACTACACTATATTGCCCCTCAATAACTATTTGTAGAATGAATAAATGGATGAATGGATGGATAGGCATAGAGATACCAAAGACTCTATACACTTATTTTAAGAGACTACGATAACCTTGATCTTCAAACCTCTGAAAGGCACTATAAGAAAAGAAACATCAGCAACTCTGCCATGATTATAATGACAAAAATTCTAAATAAAATATCAGCAAAAGAAATCCAATGACTCATAAGAAGGTAACACATTATGACCAGTTGGGTTCATTCCAGGAATCAAAGATTGATTTTTCAGCTAAAAACCAATCAATTTTAACCACTAAATTTACAGAATTAAGGAGAAATATCACATGATTATTTCAGCATATACAAAAGAAGCATTTGAGAAAATTATACTTCTATCTAGGATTTTTAAAACCCTCTCAGTAAATTTGGAATAGGACAGAATCTATCTTCATCTGTGATTTATTAAAAAGCCTTTTAGAAAAGTTGGTGTAGATGAGTTTCTATACAAAGCTAGAGGAAATTGTATACTTAATAGAAGTTTGAAGGCTTCCCTGATTGGGGGAGTAAGACAAGGCTGTCCCCTATCCCCACTTTATACACCATTGTGCTAGAAATGCTTAGCCAGTGTTAAAGTGAGAAAAAGTTATGTAAGTTATAAGAAAGGAAGGAGTTGTAAAGAAATAAGAAATTAAAATCTTCATTATTTGCAGATGAACCAATTACATATATATAGAAAACCCTAAAGAATCCACATAGAAACTATCAGAATTACTAAATGATGTAAAAAGATTGCTGGATAAAATGTACAGAATTCAACTGCACTTTTATATAATATATTAGCAAAATGCAATTAGGAAAGAAAATTTAAGACACTATTTATAAAATTCAATACACATTAAATGCAGGATTAAATCTAATGTAAGAAGGGCAAGGCTGCTATTCAAAAAACCATACATCTTATTCCACTAACTATCTAATTTCACTCAGATGACACCATCATTAGTAATTCACTAGCAATTCTGTTAGAGACACATACAGAGGCCATAACCAACATGACACGAAATAAAACATGCTCAATTACCCATATATTTTCAATATTTTAGCACATGCACAGAGCATTGACAACTGAGGAAGAATTGCTCTTTTTTCCTTCTATTTCCTCCAGTGGTGATGTGTATCGGTTGCCTAGGAAACAATTACAGCTGGGATGGTACTGGCTGCGTTGCCACCCTGAGCGGGACAGAGATGTCAGTGGTAGCTTGTTGGAGCTCAGCCCCAGTGGAAGGGCACCTGTGCAGCTCCACTTGGCATCAGAGTCACTCGTTTCCAAGGAGTCAAGCTGTATATATTGTTGTTAGCAGTTTTGCAGTTCAAAAGAAGTAAAGGGTATGATGGTGACTGGGTGCTAAGGTTGAACATGGGTATCAAGATGGAACTAAGATAATGCAGGTTGAAAAGACGGCAGAATTTAGCAAAAGAGATGCTTAAGCAGATGGGGTTCAGAGTGCTACTCACTAAAACAATTTGGACAGCAATTAGAGGAGGAAAGTTTAGCTACTGTGCACCAGGAAATGTGCTATGTATTTTCTTTTTTAATCTTTGGCATCCGTTACCTCAGGTAGCCCTATTACTCTCCCATTCTGACAATCACAGGCACACTTACTATCCTCATTTGAGAGGAGTAACATGGGGTTCAAAGAGGCTAAATAACTTTCTTAGAGTTGCCTAATTAGTAAGCAATGAAGTTGGGATTAAATCTCAATAAAAATGCTTATCGAGCTGCTTCCAAAGCTGTTTCGAGACATGGGTAAAGTACAGGGAGGTGAAGGATGCTCTAGACTTGAAAAGAGGTAAGTCTGCATCGTGTTCAGGAAATGAGAAAAGGGATATAGAGGCCATATGGGTACAGGTAGTTAAAAAAAAACAACTAGAGGACAAATCGTGAACTGTCTTGAATGCTGGAGCTTTTTTCTTCTTAATTCAGTAACTAGGCTGTCAACTTGAGTAGCCACTATGCATCGCAATGCGGATAGTCTAAAATGACATGTGCCTTTGGCACAAAATTTACACTGGACTTGTAAGACATTGAAAAACTATTGTAAAGTAGCTCATTCATCATTTTTATATTGACACAGGTTGGTATGACTATATATTGGATGTGTTGGGTTCAATACAATCTATTATTAAAATGAATTTCACCTGATTATTTTTATTGATTTTTAAGATGGCTATGGAATTAAAATTGCATTTATGGGCTCACATTATATTTCTCCCAGTTACCAATGGGAGGCCATGCAAAGCCCGGGGAAAGGGCCTAGTGCTGGCTGCTGCTCCTACTTCAACTACTCTCCCCTCCTTACACACACACACACACACACACACACACACCCCAAAAATCCGACCTCCCAGCCCAGTGTTATAATTTTTTTTTATCCATAGTTCCTTAGAAACAAGCACCCAGGACTCTCCCTTTGCTGGGGGAGAAAAACAGCTCTATGTAAACCCTGAAATAAAAACAGCTTAACCAAACTCTTTTGCAGCAAGTAAAGATGGATTCATTCAGCACCTAGAAAGTGTTTACATCTTAAAGAAAAGAAAGTACCTGTGGGGAACTAAGAAATACTGATGGCCCTGTAAGAAAAATCCCTTTCCAAAGCCTCCAGAAAGAGCATTCTAGCAGGGAGCACTCGTTCACGAGATCACCGAGACAACAGCCTCAGCAGGCACCTGGTGACTCGCTCTGGCTTTGCCACATTATGCTTTAGCCCTTCTGACCTTGATATTTCATACGGCACCAAGAAATTACTCACCTCATCATCAGAAGGACAACCACCATATGGCAGCAATCCCTTCTAAGCTGAGTGGCTGAAGCTAGCTTGCAAGAGTTAGTTCCAGGAAAAAAAGTAAACAACAAACCCTTCTCTGAGTCTTGTTCAAGGGATTTCATTCTTGTGTATTAATATTTTAGGGTCCATAATGTCTTTAGTGTACATAGATGTTTTTCATGGGCACCTGTTTTCTCTCATACGGGACAGACCAGTGCAGTACAGTACAAAGGGGGCATAAGGTCCTCAAGTTTCCTGAAAACTGTGACTTGTAAATCCCCCAACTTGATAAAGCTAGCCAACAGATGGAGGGGAGCTATCGGCTGGACAGTGTGGTGTTGAGCAAATAGTATTGGAACCGACAACCAAGAAACCAGGGTTCTGGTTCTTGCTTTGCAGCTAAGAAGTTACACAACCCGGTAGAGTTGCCAGTCCGTCTACACCTCACATCTCTTCTGTCCTGGGAAGACCTTTCAAATGGGTGGCTCTCAATTTTAATTTTCCTTCCAGCACACCTGAGAGATATGAGACGCTCCCTTTAGAAATAGTAAATCACTATTAATGCCCCCCCAAATTCATAAGCACCAACTATTTTCAGCCTGGAGTATCAAAATCTCGAGGTATTTGGGGAATCTGACTCACTTTTAGAATCTCAGAGACTATCTTGTCTCTAAGAATCTTCTGGTGTTATGAGGATTAAAAAAATCTCAGGTTATTATCAACTAGATTTGCCCATGACCCCATAACCCTTCCTCTTTCTTCTTCTTCTTCTCATTTCTCCAATCAAAACATGCCAGACGTAGAGACTGCTTTCTGATGGGTGTTGATTTGAATAAACCACTGAGGACACTATGCTCCCACAAAGAGAAACCCGTTAAGCAAGTTCAGTCTACAATTTTTCAAATGTGCAGAAAATGTTTTTGATCAGATAACATGCCGGAACATTGGGTCTTCTCCCTGAGATGCCCTGATCTCTAGTTGCCCTTAAACTTGGCTCACCAGGGAGAAAAACTGAGTTTTTTTCCATAGTAAATACTCAAAGTATAAATGCCCTACTCTCTTTTTTTAAGATGCTATGTACCCAAGTCACTCTGTAATTTCAATTAAATTCAGCTAGCATTTTCTGAGCACCTTTTCTATATCAGATTTGGGAAGAATGTAAGGACAAAATATGAGAGGTACTGACAGAAGGGAACTGGTGATAATAATGAAAGCTCAATTTCACTCTAAATACCAGAAATTTAGAATTTAGAATTACCCCATATAGCTCAGTTCATAGCAAGTTCTCATCTTTTAGGTGAATGGCTATGCAAAATCAACAGAAGATACACAGTTTCCTACATTTTTCACAGACTCCTCTGTAAGGAATGAGAACAAAAGTGTAACATGTTTCAATTGTGCAGCAGCCAGTCCTGAAGACTGAGTGCCTCTCAAATAAAATCTGAACCTAAGGAACTCAGACTTGGAACGTGGAGGGAGGGCTCTTAAATAATATTCATATTGTTTAAATAGAAAACTTAATTTCTGGCTGGGAATATCAGAGAAAATTATGAGAGAAGATGTTCTGGCTCTCTGTTTTTCTTAGGAATCAGTATTTGGCTTGGTTTCTAAAAAACAGGTGGGACTTGGAAAACAAACGTGAAAGGAGGCCATTTGCAAGGAAAGAAAATGACATCTGCAAAACAATCATCAGAAAGGCCAGGGAGGCTGGAGAAAGGGTTTTCAGATTGGGTTGGCTAGGACCCAGGAGTCCAGGTGAGGTAGAAAAGTCCATAAAGATGGAAGAGTTATTAATATAAAAATAAATAAAGAAAACCTCATTTAAAATGTAATTGGGAAGCCCCGACGAGGGAACTTCACACATCCACCACTAGTTGCAACCTATACAACAAGCAGAAAAAAGAAAGAATTATTTTGACAACGGAGGACATTTTCTACAAAGAAATTCATCTCTTGCTTTTAAGAAAAAAAAAGAAAGGCTAGTGAGTCACCCCCAGCCCTGGCAACAATGCACTAACCACTGTTTGCAGCCAATGAAAAGCTAATACAACCTGGAACTCTCGTTCTTTTCCAGTGAACTTTTGTTCAAAACAAGCTTGCTGTTCACCTCAATTTCCTCCTAAAACTTGATAGAAGCTAACTTTCCCTTTGTCTGCTCAGAATGGCCTATGGTTTGCCATTGCTTGCTTGTCCCAAATTACAATTCTCTGTTATTCCCAAATAAGTTCGTTTTGCTGCTAAAACAAATGACTATTTTATTTTTGAGGTTGCCTTTACAAACTGGATCTTTGAGGGCTTTGGATGTCAGCTGAAGGGAATTGATTTTATTATGAAGGTGATGCATTTTCTGATTAAAAGGATATCTACCAATTCACCACTAAACACAAAATGCTGAGTTACTAGCTGTGCTGAGTTAATCACATGTTAAGTCATGGCAAAATAGTTATTATTTTAGAATTGATAAAAACCTTGAGTTTTTCCACTCCACAAAAAATACTAATTGTTTGGTTTAGATGGCAACAGAGAAATCAGAAAAACAAAGGACACTTAAAAAGGGTAAAATGACCTTGGCCACATGGCTCATTGGTTGGAGCACAGCTCCCTGGACCAAAGGGTTGCCAGTTCCATTCCCAGCGAGGGCGCATACCTGGGTTGCGGGTTTGATCCCCGGTTGCAGTGCACATGCGAGGTAACCAATCAATGTTTCTCTCTCTCTGCCCCCTTCCTCTCCCCCTCTTGCTCTCCTTCTGTCTCTCTTTTCTTCTCTCTCCCTTCTTCTCTAAAATCAATCGAAAAATGCCCTCAGGTGAGGATTTTTTTTTAAGGATAAAATGTATGAAAATAAGGGGACAGACAAACATGAATTTAAAAAAAAGGTTTTTATCACTAGGAAGACTCTTACTCACTTCTGTGGAGCTGGCTGTTAAGTGCAGAGAGAGAAACGAGAAGCCTGTGACCTCTCAGCCCTGAGCACGGTCAGAGACGTTCCCTGGCAGCTTTTGTTCATCCCCGGGTTCAATTCCTCCCTCTGTAGTTCCACATATCTCTTCAAAGGAAAACAAAATGACAAAAAGTGCCATTTTTGGCTACTAAGCTGTCTTTCAGTTGAGTCACCCTGTTGCCAAAAACACTCTCTTGCTCCTTTTGGAATTTTAATGTTCTCCTTTTAAGCCCTTTTTACTGGTAGAAGAGATCAGTTCTCGCGAGCTAATTGAATACATGCAGCAGAACTAAGTTATAGCCTCCTTTGTTAATTCCTGGAGCTGAAAATACTTTTTTTTTTAAACTCTCTGACAACATGAAGAAAAAGAGTCTTTGTCACTACTAAAGTTCGTCACTTCAGAGTTACTAAAAGGAAGGAATAGTCTAATAAAACAAATCAGTACTCCCTTGCTGGTGTTCTTAAATGATGAATTTTAAATCTGCCATTCAATTGCTATAATATGGGCTATTTCATGAAGCAGTAGCCGGAACCTAAAAGATTATAACACTTGGCTTAGTCATTGATTTTTTTCTTTATTTTGTAGACTTCGGTGTTTTTACGGCTCTAAACTACAAGGCCTAGTGAAACGAGGGGAATTTACTTCTTACTTCCTCTTACAATAATGAAAGATTTGAATGGAAATCTGAAAAATAACCTAAGACACTTGGAGAAAGCTTTCATATAAAAGTTGGAGATATGACTTCATGATTCTGTTTAAATATGCCTTGTTAAAACTCAAATGGTTGTATAGCACAAATACACACAAATTTTTAAGTGGTGTGTGTCTTGCTTCTATTAATGTGAAGACTAAGAAGATCTTCCAATTTGTTTACACAGATTCCCACATTTTACTTTAGCAGAGAGACAGAATGTGGACATAACTGTATTTATAGTTTGCTGCTTTATCAGCTGTATTATGCATGGAGAAGAAGAGATAAATGGAAGTCTGACAGACTACAAGAAGCTGTCTCCTTGAAGAATAGACCATCACGTGGCTCCCCGGTTTGAAAAACAACCTTGATATGGACGTTCTTTTTTGGATACCAACCTCACTGTAGACCGTGATTACAGAAAGCTCTTTAAAATCCAAATGGATTTTAAAAAATGAAAAAACTGGTGGCTTATTGAATATCCACTTATCGGTGGTTGCAAACAGATGCATCCATGCATATACTCTGAGGCAAAAAACACTGGAAGACTGAGAGTTTCCAAATGCAACTGCCAGGTTTCCACTTGGTCAGCGTCAGGCTGACATGAAGCTTATTTTAACGGCAGTGATTGAGAAATCATAGCAGAGGGGAAAAAAGGAAAAAAGTGAAGGACTTCCAAGAGGTGACAGGAAATAAAAAATTACATTGTGCAAAAGCTAACTCCAATAACTGGGACCAAAGAATACAAAACTATCTTTTCCCTTAAATATAAATGAGGCCATCTGCCAGGATCCAGAGCTTGAGTGACAGGGACATTTTTAAACAAAGACTCAGAAAAAAAGAAATGTTTTCTTATTTAGTCTCTTTTATACAACAGCTTTTAAATATAATGATGGAGAAAAAAGATATAGGGTAAAGCTATAGGGCTTAGAAATAAGATTACATTGGAATAAGGTTACTATATTGGAGGGAAATTAGTAAGAATCTATATATAATGGATGAGACCAGGTATCTAAGGGAACAACTGAGAAATATTTTAAGATAATGCTTCCCACACTTGACTGTGCATTTGAATCACCATGGAACTTGGCAAAAATGCAAATTCTAACTCATCGGGTCTGGGATTGGGCTAAATTTCTGCAGTTCTTACAAGCTCCCAGATGATCCCAAAGTTCAGAGTCTGCCCATCGCACTTTATTAAAAACAAGCAGGAACAATCAAAGTGATTGGACTAGTCAGCCCTAATAAATTAATTCAATTATTGGATCTGAATGACAGGATTTCTCCATCATGAAGATCTAGATATCAGAGCTGAAAGCTGTAAACATTAAGATTATTTGTTAATTTCCCTTTATCTGATTGCATTCTACTCAACTGCCTTTTGATTATAATTTGATTTCTTGTATAAGAATTCCTCTGAAGAGAATTGTGCCAGTTAGTCAACCCAACTCCTGATGGAGAGGGGAAAAAATGGGCTTTGTATCAAGAAGAAAAGGAGGTGTTTGACATGAAGTTCATGGTGATGGGTAGAAGGCATGTGAGGAGGAGGAAGATGACAGTAATGGAGATCACAGCAGACATTTGTGCTAGGTACTAAGCTAAGTGCTTTCTACACGTTACATCAATCTCATGAGTTGATACTATTGCCCTGGCATTACAGACGAGAAGAACCGGAGGTTACAGTGCTAGCAGGGGCGAGACTGAAACCCATGGCTGTCTGACTCCAAATCCATGTTTTTTGTCAATGTACATACATATCCCAGTATGTGAATAACTTCTCATTAGAACTGTTCCTAAAGTAAATACTCCATAAATGGTAGTTATATGTTCTAATTACTATAGATGGCTTGTATGAGTTTATAGTTGTCTTTTGTGAATTTGGTTAACATGAGTCTGACTCCATGAGCCTTATTAACTCTAATAATACTGATTCCTTAGACTGGTAAAACTGAGGGCAAAACTTCTAATGATGGTAAAGCCACCCTGGGGAGTCTAGCTGAGCAGTTACTTTTAAAAATCAACCCAGATAAGTGGAACATTTCTCAAACATTTAAACCAAAGAATTATTTTCTTCCATCTATAAGACTTTGCTTGAAGCCTTTTTATATAAATCTATCTATTTGGAGCTTGGCTGGATATTTCCTCTATGAATACAATGTAAGCCTCCCCCTTCATTTTAATTTCATAATTACTAAGATAATAGTTCTATTTCTAATGCATACAACCAGCGTGCAAATGAATTAGATGAAAAGTATGTGCTGCCAACGGCACTAGGCACACAGATTTTAGTGGGTGTTGGAAATGGTCAAGCACAAACTACAAATTAGCAAAGAGATCATTTCATCCATGTCAATGTCCATGGCCTTCCAGGATGTAATGTCTTTCAAAAACATTGTGTGCAAAACCACATATTTGGAAATCAAAGTTAAGAATGACCAAATGGTTTCTCCCATTTAGTTGACTACTTAAGATCCCAGCCTACGAGGGCAGGCAGGGTAAATGAATGTTCAGTCATAAAAGGCTAAGAAGCAGAGAGTAAAGATCTAGTTTTGAGTATGTGGAACAGAATATAGAGAAACCAGCTAAGAATAAGGTTCAGAGTGGGTAATTTTTCCCTCAGCCACTAACCCCAAACTGCAGTGGCTTGAACCTAATTTGTGTACTGAGGAGGCATGTCCTGCCTGTTTGTGGTCCAGCCCAGGAACACAGGTCAATGCTTCTCTGTCATTCTTCAAATCAAACACATCTTTTTGACTTAGCATTTTCTAAGAAAGCCTCTTCTCAGGTTTCCATTTTTACAAAGGAAGGCTATTTGATTTATTTTGATTATATTTTATTTCGAATGTGCATTCTTATATTCTGGAGAAGTAAGGTAATTTTCAAGTAAAGTGCCTCGCCTTTGCTTATGCAAAAAACCTTACACTGTCCTGATCAGGACTGAGAAGGGCAGAGAGCACCACATGAGGCTGATTAATGGGAACCACGGGGTTCACATGCCTTAACCTTTTTCCAAAGTGCCAGTGGTGGGGGTGAAAAGAACCATGACTCCTACCACCCCCCCAAACCTTCTAACAGTAGGGCAAAACACACATTTCTGATGATGATCTGAATTAATAAGAAGCAGCTGTAGCTAACCAATAAGATAACACCTAAACTGAAGGTATTAAGATAGCTGGGTTGTTTCTGGGAATTACCTGACATTTCTGTTCAATTCTGTTTCACTTTCTCCTCCTTCCCTTTATATCTACATTCTGTCTATTCAATATGCTTGATTTATTTCAGTGAAGACATTAGACCAGCTAGCATCCACATCCTCATGACATCAGTATCAAAGCATATATATACTCTTGGTAGATGTCAGCAGGAATGAGAAAGGAGACTTGTGAAAGCAATAACATTTACCAGGGCAGGCAGTATGAAAGGGGGAAAGTATGTTTGTTAATACAGATTTTTCAAAAAAATATTTTTAGTCAATCTACTTTTGATGGAGTTCCTGGAACATTTTTGCCCAGAATTTTACTTCCTTCTGGAAGACCTTATATTTTAGTCTCTTCAAAATACCTGATGGCAGTTACTGCTGATTACACATCCAGTTCACATGTGGAGATCTCAAAAAACAAAGACATCTGAGCTCCATGTTGCACCTTTCGAATGGGAACATGAAATGGTTAGGGCGAGGAATCTGTAAAAGGCGCCCAAGGTAATTCCAGGAGGCCACAAGAGAACTAGCACTACGTTTCCCCCATGGATCCTTGATTTGATGCCATCACAACAGTATCTAAAGATTGGTCTTCAATGAAGATTCACATAAAAGTTGGAAAAGATACCAAGATGGATATTAGAAAATTTTATTTTCCTGAAAAAGACATACATATTTATGAATAGGTAAAATCTTTAAAATTTTTCATATTCCTCCACATCTTAAATATCTAGTCTACCTTTCAGTTGTCTGTCAAAGTATTTGAATCCAGTTCACTTTTATATGACCCTTTCATTTAATAACTTTTATTTTGCTGTTTATTTTTAAATGACATTTCAGGTACATGAAAGTAAACATGAATTTTTGTCACTTGTTAAATAGGTATAAGATTTTCAAAACAATTTAGCTTACACAAAATTTACTACCAAAAAAAAAACTAGACTTCTGGCCAAGATGGAGGTATAGGTAGATATACTTTGCCTCCTCACATAACCAAAAGAAGGACAACAACAAATTTAAAAACAAAAAATAACCAGAACTGCCAGAAAATCAAACTGTACGAAAGTCTGACAACCAAGGAGTTAAAGAAGAAACATTCATCCCTACTGGTAGGAGGGGTGGAGATGGGAACCCGGGGTGGAGAGGACTCCTGGCAAGGCAGCGGCTAGAGGGCCAGGGCACGCGAAGTGGCAGCTGGGGGACCAGGCGAGGTGGTGGCGGTGGACCTCGCCATCCTACATTCGTGTGCAGATAAGCTGGGAAGAACAACTGGGAGTAAGACAGACTGCGCAAGCCAGGGTTCCAGCGCAGGGAAATAAAGCCTCAAAAACCTCTGATTGTAAAAACCTGTTGGAGTTGTGGCAGTGGGAGAAACTCCCAGCCTCACAAGAGAGTTCATTGGAGAGACCCCCAGGGTCCTAGAACGCATACAAACCGCGTCCCCCCACTCCGGGAATCAGCACCAGAAGGGCCCAGTTTGCTTGTGGGTAGCAGGAGAAGTGACTCTACATCCAAGATCACTCTGTCCAGCAAAGCTATCATTTGGAATGGAAGGGCAGATAAAGTGCTTCCAAGATAAGGTCAAGTTAAAGGAGTTCATCATTACCAAGCCCTTATTATATGAAATGTTTAAGGGACTTATCTAAGAAAAAGATCAAAAACTATGAACAATAAAATGACAACAAGGTCACAGCTATCAACAACCAGACCTAAAAAATAATTTTAAAAAATAAACTAAGCAAACAACTAGAACAGGAACAGATTTACAGAAATGGAGATCACGTGGAGGTTATCAGTGGGGAGGGTAGAGGGGAGAATTAGGGAGAAGGTACAGGGAATAAGAAGTATGGATGGGGGTACAAAATAGACAAGGGGAGGTTAAGAATAGTATGGGAAATTGGGAAGCCAAAGACCTTATATGTACAACCCATGGACATGAACTGAGGGTGGGGGATGGTAGAGGGAGGGATGATGCTGGGCAGAGGGGGTTAAAGGGAAGAAAAAAATGGGACAACTGTAATAGCATAATCAATAAAATATATTTTAAAAAACCTAGATTGAGTAATATAGTTTAAATAGATTGATTAGAATTAATAAAACCATATTAAAAATAAGCTCTGGTGGTGAATATTATAAAGACCTAATATGGGCATCTACCTGTACTTTTGCTTATGAAGTGACTTAGGTTCGAGATCCTGCCTCAATAAGAGTCTACAGTGGCCAATAGGTAGTAATTTGGTGTTTCAGAAGTAACTGGATGGTTGTCATCATGCATCAGACGGGCAGTGAGACTAGACAACCCGTAAACATTTCTAATCCAGAGATCCTAAGCAAAAAATTCTTACATTTTCACCATGGAACTGAGTCCTCTCAACAACTTCATGAACAAAGTTTCAAATATACCTTATTAGTGATTTATTGTGTGACCTAGACCATGACTCAGATGCTGGAGTGATTCTGGGTCACTATTTTATTAACCTAAGTTGGGAAGGGTTTTAGTGTGTGTACCTGTGTATGCACACATGTGCACATATACTTATGCTTACATGCCTGTGTGTGTGGTCAGAATCTAAAAGAGCAAAGCACTTATTAGCAATATGAATAGGTAAAATAATAGTTGCCCATACTGTTAAAAACAGGTTTGAGGGGATAATATGTGAGGTCTATCTGGAGAAAGCCCAACCATTGTTAATATAATGAGAATAGTTTATGCGACATTGATGTAACCTGACAGCCAAGGAGAGTGGACTGGAATGCACATGTGTGAACAATGATGACTTCACTGCACTAGTCAGTGGGAACGGTAGATGCCTTGAGTGAGCATGTGCACTGTGTGGCCATCACATTCAAAATGACTGAGCAAGTTTAGAGCAACAAGTCTGCACCTAATTATGCATGAAACTTGAACATTCCTCCATGGAAACTATTTGGATTATACAGAATGTAATAATTATATACACCCAGGATCGCCACCATCCTCACTCAAATTAATTAGACTTTAAAAGGATTTTTACTTGGAGAAAAAAAGTAGGCTTAAAATAATGCCGTGCATACTAATTCCGAATGAATTGTGTAGTCATGATAAAAGGCACATCCCAAATCTTTCAAAGACCATAAATAAAGTGTCCTGGCTGCTTTCCAATTTTAAGTAGAATTGTAGGTAGTATCCATATAAATTTACAGACATTTCAACAGATTTAAATTAGACTTCTAAAAGCTAAATCATACCTTCACACAGAGAAAAAACCTTGGAAATGTCCCAATAAATAATACTTTCTTTCTAAAACAGGGATTGAAATCTTACTATAATCATAAACTTGTTTATCAAAGCTGGACCTAAACAATTTAGTTAAAAACCAGATATAGTTGTTGCTTGGGACCCCCACAGACAGCAAAATCTGTGAATGCTTCAGTCCCTTATATAAAATGGCAGAGTATTTATATACAATGTACACAACCCTCCAGTATACTTTAAATCCTGTCTAGATTACTTATAATACCTAATACAATGTAAACATGATACAAATAGTTGTCACAGTGTATTGTTTGTGGAATAATGGCAAGAAAAAAAGTCTATACATGTTCAGTATGGAGGCAACCATTGCAGGCCTACCTACACAGTACACGTCAGCAACAACATTTATTTTATTTAAATATTTTCAACCTGTGTTTGGTTGAATTTGTGGATTCAGAACCCATGGATATGGAGGGCTGACTATATGTTATACCATTATGAAAACACATTGGAAGTCACATCCATAGTGAACAAGAGTCTATGACAGTATTTCCAAATAGCCAACTTAGTCTTTAAAGGCCAAGACAATTTCAACTCTATCATCCAGGAAAATTTCAATTCCTCCAAGAGATTATCCCTTCTCTGAGTTCACATAACCTTCCAGTTATGGTTTGTAAAGTGACTATCCATGCCCCTCCTTTTTGTGTCTCCTTCTATGAGACCATAAACTTTCTGAAAGCAGGGGTCATATCTTCTTTATTACTTAAGTCTCCAGAGGGATGGTTTTCAATTTCTATTTTGCCAGCTCTGGAAGACTACTTTCCAAAGACAGCTTGACCAATATACACGCCAGTCCATCAGCTGTCATTACATGTGACATTGACACTCCTTCAGAGAGTGTCAAATATTGACCTTTGAGAGATGTGTCTAGGTCTACTCCTATCCCCACTCACACCTAAACAAAATGGTTAGAAATTACCTCAATCAGTAGAATAGGGTAGAAGTCTCACATGGGACTTCTGATACTAGGGCATAAAAGGCATTTCCTTGGTCTTTTAGATTGCTCCCTGATTAAGAGGCCTGCACTGAGAGAGCAGAAACACCTCCACACCCAACCCCCAGCCAACAGTAAAAATTGGCCATGTGAGTCAGCTACCTTGAAAATGGATCCTCCAACCTTCGCCTGGTCCTCTGATAGCTGTTGCTGGAGCGCACACCATGCTGCCTTCTCAGAACCTCCCAGCTGAACCATTTACAAATTCCCGACTCAAGGAAAACCAAAGGCAATAATAAATTATTCATTTTGTTTAAGCCTCTAAACTTTGGCATAATTTGTTATGAAGGAATGAATACTAAATATAGCAGTATAACTCTTTAAAAAATATAATCTAGAAATCCTTAATATACAAAATAAATTTACTGAACACCACTGGAAATCATAAAGCATTTAGCAAAATACCTTGCAAAGAGCATAGATTATATTTTCTTCTCAAATGTTAGAGCACATTTCAAGAATTTTGAAAGTATTTAATTTTGTTATCATTCAAGTAACTTACTTTCACATAGAATTCTGGACTTAGAAAAACCACTCTTAGGGCTATTGCATGTCAGAGTAGAAATTACATGGTGAAATATTTTCCTCATTAAAATTGTAGTAAAAGAATATGAAAGGGAAAAAGAAACCTAATACCCATGAGATATGACCACTAACAAGTATTTCTGGCTTAAAACAAAACATATAAGGCTTCATGTTTTATTCTTGTCAATTGCAAGATTCTGAAAGGTGAAGAAAAAGGTTTTTATTCATAAAGTAACGATAAAGGGTTTCACAGATAAAAATCAGTAAGAGCTCCTTCCCTCAATTGAATGTCTGTTACTGACCCTGAGCCGACAAGTACAGGGGCTTACCGAAAGGCTTCTGAGAACAGTATACAATTTTATTGGTCACATGGTTATGTGTCTAAGTCATCACCGAGGAGAGAGTGCTATTTCCAACAGAATGTGAGAGAGCCAGCCGAAATAGAAGCTGCTTCCCTTCACTGGGCAGTCAAGCAGGGTTAAACCAATCAATAGTACTTCCTTGGCCATGGACTTTATAACAAAATGCACTTTAACCCAAAGGATTAAAAGGATCCCATTGTCAATCTCCGGAAAAAGACCGCTATAACCTAAAACAGTGCTTGCCTATCTGCCATGACTCAAAGATCTCTATCTCATTCCGCACTCCCTCCACCGCAATGTATACATGGGTCCATTACATGGTTTGCTGAATGTCATTGTAATAGAGCAGGCTAGTTCATTCCAGCAAATATTTATCTAGTTCTCACCATTTCTAGCTATCCTGGGCCACCGTAATTATTAAATAGTCTCTTCCTTTAACAACTGCTATGGAGAGTGTACCATACACAATGATGAATAAGAATAAGGGCCCCTGCCTTTAAGAAGTGTGTAGCCTAATAGAGGAGACTAACGTGCCTACGGAAATCTCAAATTACAGTGCGGCAGTAGAGAGATGGAGGTGAGCACATGATGCAGTGGGAGTCCCAGGAGTTGCTTCTTGGCTCAGCTCGCTAGAGATGGATTTTGGAAAGACTATAGAAAGGTTACCTAGGGGAGAATATAGCTAAACATGCATCTAAAATTTATAGTGAAAAACACATGTAGAGACACATGTACAAGACATGGGAGATGACCAGGGAATTGGGGAGGGAACTGTCAATAGAAGAGACAACTGATGAAACCCAAGTTAGGTTTTAAAGTAGAGGCAGTAGGTCCCCAGACCAGAAAGGTAGAGGAGAGGGAATGGGGGGTAAGGAAGGCTCTGGGAGGTGAGGGAAGCTCAAAGGCATGGAAATATATCATATTTTAGTACAGAATACTCAGAAAACCATGAGGAGTTTAGAGCTGACAGCTCTAATGCCTGATTTATTCTGTTTACACATTGCCTTTCCTGGACAGTCATTAAGTACAAAACATGAAGCTGGTTTTCTGTTTTGGACCTCCTAGATTTTACTCCCTGGACATGGGAAGTACATATAATTGTTTGACCCCAAACAGTGACTCTACAAACCGCTTCTAAAAAAGAAGAAGAAGAAACAGAATGATGATTGCTCTAGCAGTATTTTCACTAACCATTCTGGTTCATCTACACGTTCTTACTAGAATTATCTTTTCTCCTTTACAATGACCTTTGCCTCCAACAGAGCAAGCAAAGCTTTAAAATAAAACTTGGGAGGTGTGTGGTGTGCTGCTTCTTCCTAATAAGTCAAATTTTTATCATGGGAGGAAAAATGTTATTGTCATAATGAATACAGGAATAAAAAATGTGCAGGTTTAGCAGGATCTGTCTATATAAAGAAGCGCTAACATTAGCAATGCTGTAGCTTGGGTTTTTCCCACCCTTTTCCCTGCAGAGAGAGTCTGCAGCTCTCTCACTGTGAAAACACGGGTGTCAAGAAAATCCCATTCACAACACAGACGTGACGGTGGCATTCACACTCCCATCTACTACTACCATCTAGAATATTTGTAAAGATAACACCCATCAAAACTGGCCACCCACATCAGTACAACCCTAGACAATATTTTCTTTATCTTGTAACTAACTGGATAACCTTTAAAAAAATTCAAGGCCAAGTTTCATTTTTCCAACTTCCACAAGACAATCTTTGGGAAAGAAAAAATTCTGAAGTAGGAAGGGCCTGCCCAGCAGGCTGTGTTATCGGGCTGCTTCAATCTTCACTGAGCCTATTAGTTTTTTTCAAAAAGGGGAAAAAGCAGCAACAGATCTTCTCTGATTAATGTTTAAGCATCGATTTAATTTTGGTCTGCAGGAAAGGAAGCACAGTGTGGTGGAGAAAGAACTTGAATACTAAGGATGTTTCTATGAAGAACCTATAGAATAATCCTGGACAAGTCATCAGATAGGTAACTGTTTTACATTCCTTTTGCAAAGTCTGAAAAATCATCCTCTAGAAATATTTGAAGGAATGTGAAAAAAAACCATGAGTCATTTCATATTTCCAGGGTGTCTTTAAAGAATGTAAACAAAGTTGAAAGATTGAGAGACGATGAAATTTCATATTCTATCTGTAAATTATCAATGGGAATAATAATAGCAAAAATGAAATCTATCCTTTACTGAGGACTTGCAACATTCCAGACACCCTGCTAAGCACCTTACAAGTGTATTATTCGATTTCATAGTTACATAACCTCATAGTGTAGAGTCCTATCTATAGATGAGAAAATTAAGGCTTAGTGATGTCAAAAATCATAGGGCTAATAAGTAGACAGATTAGACTTCAAATTCATGTGTCTGACTCGGAAAACTATTATGCCACTTCTGTGTCCAGACAAATCGCACTGCTAGCCACATTTGAAGGGAGGGTCCTTTCAACCTTCCGCATCTGAGGCTGCACACACAGGTGGAAAGACCCTGCATCTGGTTTCTGATGTCTCTGATTAAAACAGACAAGCCTTACGGCTCATGCGTCCCTGCCCCCCGCCCCAGCCCAAAGATCTTTGGTTCATTTGAAACAAGGATGAGTCATCCCTTCCATTATACAACACGCGCCTAACTCCTTCAGGTTTTCATACTATAAAGATCTGGGAACAGCAGCTTTGATCAGACTTGCACATTGATTAGTAACTATCTAAAAGCAATGTGTGAGATATAAAAATTATATAACATGGGGGATAAATTGGGAATTAGGATGTTAAATAGACTCTTCCAACTCAGAGTCTCTAGTGACTTCTATACTTGGAATACTCTGATCATGTATCTTGTAAATGATATTCTTTGAATCTCAGTTCACTGATAAGAAGCATGGGAACAGAACAGAAGATATTTAACATCTAATCCAAGTTATTAGAAGTGGAAATCCCCTCTCCCACTACCAATATTTGCCTGATATTTCCTGTGTTCAGTGTTCTTTTATCATATGTTAGTGATTTAAAACATCAGTGCCTTAATGGCTTTGTAATTAAGTCAATCGATCCTGAGGAGAGAATATGGAGAAGTGGCTGAGGCCACGTGAGTCTGACTGGCTGGGTTCCCGTCACTGCCCGGCTTCAGGACGGAAACCGTAGCAGTCATTCCATCGTCCTGACCCGCTGCTGCACCTCTATGACGTAGGCGACAACAGCACCTGAGAGGACTGAATCAAATAATGAACTCAGCACAGTGGCTGGCAAGTGCTCGTAAGTGATTTGTGATTATTATGTGATGCCAAGGTTTAATATCTTTCTCTCCTTGACTCCACAGTATTTATGTTCCTTTATAATTTTCTGTCTGCACCTTGAGTTTTCAATGGTAAGTAAGCTCATTTAGGGTAGGAGTCATGCATTCTATATCAGATAATTCTCTGATATTATCTATTCAATTTAGCGGGTCCTTATATTATCTAGTACACCACTGAGAATTTCTAAAGGGGATGTGTATCCAGCTTAAACACACACACGCATACACATCCAAATAGAATACTGACTTGAAATAGGCACTTTCACATTTTCTCTCTTTAAAACAATAAAATTTCTTATTTAGGATTTCAGAAAACGAAATTTGTATCTTAGGAAATAACCTATGATTTGACAGGATGGGTCTAAATTCTTCTTGACAAGCTCACTGAACATATATTTCATTGCATGTAAGAAAAAACAAATCTGTAGTCATCCGCACAAATGCACAAATATACGCCCTTCTAGAACTAGCAGGAGAAACCACCCGTAGCAGGTGTAAGATGTGCTTTTCAGGCAGGTTATTTTACTCCTCTGAGTATAAGACTCCTCATAAATACGGGGAAGTAATAATACATTGCTTACTTCAGCCTTGGTGGAAGACTGAGGTAATCCCTGTGAAATACTGGGCACCAGTCCTGCTTTATGGTATGAGATTAATTAACATCACTGCACTATGGGGTCAAGTATAATGTTGACAAGTGTGCTGTTTTATATCCTCCAAGGTCTGGATTTTACCTGTTACCAGTGAGTACATTTTCACTAGCCCCAAATTGTACCACACAGGAGAAAAAAGAGAGCTTAGAAACCCCTACATAGATCAAGGGAATTCAATGTTGTAACAAACCAGTCATACTGAAAGATGGGAACAGTACATTTCACTCAGCCTTTCATACTGAAGGAATCTGTCAGACTAAGCAGCGATGCTGGAGGTAAGTGCACCAGGCCTACCTTAGAACAAGAAATGAGACCAAGATCAGGTTCTCACTGGACTTCCCAGGGGCCTCGCTTCACATCAGTGCTTATGGGTCAAGAGGAGAAATATCACCCTTAAGAGACTTTCTGGTTACCCTGGCTCCGTGGCTCAACTGGTTGGGGCATTGTCCCACACAGGCTGCTGGTCTGATCCCGGCCAGGACATATATTTAGGTTGCAAGTTCAATTCCTGGGTGGGGCGTGTACAGGATGCAATTGATCAATGTTTCCGTTCCACATTGATGTTTCTCTCTCTCTCTCTCTCTCTCTCTCTCTCTCTTTTTCTCTCTCTAAAAATCAATACCTATATGCTTGAGTGAGAATTTTAAAAAAAGAGAGAAAGAGAAACTGTCTGGTTAAAAAATGAAGCTTTATTTCTTCAATGAATAAACACCACTATGTGATATCTCTAGCAGTCTTGTTTCATGTTTTTTGGCAGGATTCATTCCTGATGAAAAAGTAAGAGTGCAATTCTAAGACAACTTACCTGGAGGTACTGATTTTCTAACAGGTTACCGTAAAATGTAGGGAAAAATATGTAAACCCTTTTAAAAGTCAACTTTTCTATTAGAAGGCTGTACATTCATTTCTTGTGCACCCTAAGATGCTTTTCCCTGGGTGTACCATTAACGGAGAAGAAGCCATGTGTACCAGCAGGTTTAGGGCCACAGAACATGTGTGGGAGGCAGGGTTCAGAGGGAACTTGGTATGTGGTCTTCGGTATAAAGTTTGTATAAATTTTTCACTCAAAATTGGCATGTTCAATTTCATTTAAGATTTAGATGCCTTTCTAAAACCTTTTTTAATTTGGTGTTATGGTCAGATTTTGGCAACATTTGGTGGGTGGGTCCTTCTATTTCCTGTTATACCACGAAGAATCCCTAGAGAGAATGTGTACCCTATTTGAGAAGTACAGTTTAAATGACTATAAAGTATTTTGTTCATCTTAACAAATGTTTCCATTTTAGACTCAGAGACATGGGTAAATAAGTGCAACTAGGGGCCCATAAAAGGAATAAAAGAGTTTATTTGAAAATTAATGTTAAACTATCACATTTTCACTAAAACCAGCATAGCAGTTTTTCTCCAAGAGGAGCACTATCTGGCTGGAAATAACTGTGGGATGCAACAATCGTCTTACTGTCATTTGTAAGGTCAAGTTCATAAAAGTAGCAAGTCTTGGGAATGGAGATATTTGCAATGTTTCTTGTTAGAGAGAACACTTGTGCTCTGCTCCCTAATGCCTTCCTTCCCCTAAGCTTCTCCACTGTTAACATAACCCTAATTTTACTCACATGTTCACTCTTCTTCAACATTATTGAGGGTAAGATCCCCAATTAATTAGCATGTTGGCATTCCTCTGCTGGCACGTATTAATCCAGGGGCAGGCACACATTACACACTGTCTTGGTGGTGGGGAAAAGCTGCTCTTTCCACCTATTTTGAACAGGAAGTCATGGGCCTCAGTGGTCGTTGACACTCATCTTGTGGCCGCAAGAATAACGAGGCTGAGGACGCTGCCAGGCCTGAGAGAGACAGACTGAAAGAATCTGGGCTTTCGGTAATATCATTGTACCAACGCTTGCAGCCTACTCTGTCTGGAAAATAAATCCTGTTATTGAGTAAGAAGGTTTGAGTGAGGAGGTTGGTCTGGAACTTTCAGTCAAAACCTTTCCCTTTGTTTCATTGGAGGAAGATTGCACAAGACTTACAAGTTCTGCATTTCATTTAAGAGACCCCCACACAGTAAGGGTGGGAGTTGGCTGTGGCGAGGTAGTAGTATTGTACTTCCAATGCTCCAAACTCTCCTTTCATTATAATTGGAAAGTATCATCTAAAATCAAATATGCTCATATTTAGTGAAGTTATACTTATGCAGAAAATATTTTGATAACTAGAAAAGTGATTATATTTTAGTATGATTTCTTCATAATAAGCAATGGCATTAGGTGTAACATCTTCTGTCTTTGGGTACTCCAAATATGTATATGTGGACCTCAAATTAGTAATTGCGCTATAAAAGCCATGAAAAAAATTTGAGTTCATTTAAATTGCTGCATTCTCTCAAAATTTTACTTAAGAATATTTCAGTGAGCATACAATCTTAATTTATTTAAGAAGTAGGAACAGAAGCAATTCCTTATAAATCTTACTAGAATGTGAGAAGCATTAAAATTAAACATGCAGCATATATTTTGTTCTAAAGTAAATACATTTATTATCAAATAAAACACAACCATGAGACTATTTTAAAACTGAACAACATACGATCTCTCCTATAAGAGGAACCTAATGAACAAAACAAACAAGTGAGCAAAATAGAACCAGAGCCATGGAAACAAGGAACAGACTGACAGCAACCAAAAGGGGGGGGTAAGGGGGAAGAAGGGGAAAGGTCTAATCAAGGAATAGGCATGAATGACCCACGGTCATGGACAGCAGGGTAGGGTTGACTGTGGGGGGCAGAGGAGAGCAACGGGGGAAAATTGGGACAACTCTAATAGAACAACACTTTAAAAAACTGAACAATATAGATATATGCTGTAACTTTAAAGGCTAGGTCCTGTTCTTTTTTTTTTTTTAAACACAGTTTCATGCTAATCTGAAATCTGAAATAAATTA
Organism: Micronycteris hirsuta; assembly: GCA_004026765.1. Taxonomy (NCBI): domain Eukaryota; kingdom Metazoa; phylum Chordata; class Mammalia; order Chiroptera; family Phyllostomidae; genus Micronycteris; species Micronycteris hirsuta. The sequence continues at coordinate 127,948 of PVJI01002223.1, read as the reverse complement.
CCAGAGAACAGAATTCCAGAATGACCAACAACTAATGTCTTGGAATTTAGCCTCCCTTTGTTGGATTTCATCTCTACCAAACACAGAGCATGCGTTTCAGTGACAGCTACATTATACTCAGAGCAAACTGACAGTGATGAAATGAACAAGTAGCAGTTTATTACACCAACTAGACTTTTATAGAACAAGGGCAGTTAAACAGGATAGAGAATTAAATGGCGTAAAGTTATCTAATACACAAATGTAATCTGTGCCCATGATAATCTCTGAAGGAAACATCAATAACTTTCCTGCTGAAATCAAGAGCAAGGTCTGGAACAGACAGTTGACAGTCCTCCAAGCTTCCAAAGCATCTTGTAGCACGGCCTCTGTTAAACTGTGCTGCAACTGTTTGCTTGCCTGTTGTTCTCATTGCCTTAACTGCTTACAATGAGGACCTGTCTTTCGTATTTGGCTTTATGACATAGAGTAAACTGTCTGGCCCAAAGTACATGCTCAATAAATGAATTAAAAATGAGTAAATAAAAAGTCAGGATTGTACAGTCACTAAAGCTCTTATCAAGGGTAACGCTATTTCTCTTCCTCGCCTGTTTTATATGACTTGCTCTTTCCAAATGAAATTAATGCTGGGATTTTCAATCTGGCTTCCAGGAGCTCATGGGTAATCACAGAGGTGATTATAGTATGCTCAATACTTCAAAAGGCCTGTCAGAAGCTGTATATTTACTCTCAATTAAATATCCCATTTTGATTTATATATCCTATGGTTTTGCTTTAGGCTGGAATTGTATTATTTGACCATAGTAAAAAACCCACACTGCTCAGAAGTCCTGAATAACAGTTACATACATCAGTGATCTTCAGCCATTTTCATCTCATGAGGCACATAAACTAATTCCTAAAATTCTGTGGCACACCAAAAAAATATGTTTTTTGCTGACCTGATCAAAAAATAGGCATAAGTTTGATTGATTTCAAATTAAAAATAATAATAGTAGCAATAGTAATTACGTAGCCTTTTTGTTCCAAAGTGACTTTTAGAAAGATCAAGTGCCTACACTTGTATATAAGGATTTCTCATATAAGAATTAACCAATCAGACAGACTTATTATGTGATGTGACCAATAAGAAGCAACTCTTTTATGTCACCTATATATCTATGGTTCAAGACAGGGCATTCACACTGGATGGCTACTGTTGTGGGTTTTTTTTTTGTTTTTTTTTTTGTTTTGTTTTTTAATTTGACAGTCTAAGGAAAAGAGAGGAGTGTCCCTGACTAAATAGTGAGGTACTACATTTTTACTACTAAAAATTCTTGCAGCACACTGGTTGAAAATCACTGATATTTTATTTTTTTTATTGTATTTTTCCCATTACCATTTAGTCCCTTTATACCCCCATTCCCCCCACCCCACAATCACCACACCATTGTCCTTGTCTATGAGTCCTTTTTGTTCAATTCCTCTACACCCTATCGTCCCCCACCCCTTAGCTGTCACCCTGCTCTCTATCTATGAGTCTGGCTCTATTTTGCTTGCTAATTCAGCTTGTTCATTAGATTCCACATATGAGTGAAATCATATGGTATCTGTCTTTCTCTGACTGGCTTATTGCACTTAGCATAATATTCTCCAGGTCCATCCATACTGTCACAAAGGGTAAAATTTTCTTCTTTTTTATGGCCTAGTAGTATTCCATTGTGTAATTATCCCATTGTTGTTTTATCCACTCATATACTGATAGACATTTGGGCTGCTTCCATATCTTGCTATTGTAAATAATGCTGCAATGAACTTAGAGGTGCTTATGTTCTTTCAAATTAGTGTTTTGGGTTGCTTCAGGTATATTCCCAGAAGTGGGATCACTGGGTCAAAAGGCAGATCCATTTTTAATTTTTTGAGGTATCTCCACCCTGCTTTCCATAGTGGCTGTACCAGTCTGTATTCTCACCAACAGTGCAAAAGAGTTCCCCTTTCTCCACATTCTCACCAGCACTGGTTGTTTGTTGATTTATTGATAGCCATTCTGACAGGTGTAAGGTGATATCTCATTGTGTTTTTTTAGTATATTTTATTGATTATGCTATTACAATTGTCCCATTTTTTTCCTCCCCTTTATCCCCCCACCCCACCCTGCACCACCCCTCCCACCCACATTCCCCACCCTTAGTTCATGTCCATGGGTCATACATATAAGTTCTTTGGCTTCTCCATTTCCTATACTATTCTTAACCTCCTCCTGTCTATTCTGCACCTACCAAATAGACTTCTTATTCCCTGTACCTTTTCCCCCCTATTCTCCCCCTCCACCTCCCTAAACGAAATTCATGCATCCCACCATGGAAATTGTAGCTCTAATGTTTCACCTCTAAGGGAACAAGGACTCCCGTGGAACATGGGACGGCAAGCAGGACCCACGTGTGTGACAGCGGAATTTCCTGTGGGTAAATCAGGATGGCATATTTCTTAGATTTAAAAACTTGTTCTTGCTAAAACCTCTCTCTCCCTGAATCAAAGGAATTTATGCTAATGCATGCCTAGCTTCCTCAGACCAGTGAGTCAGCCCAAGCCTATTGTCCTTCTATTTGCATATCTATCCTCTTGACGAGCCATCTTGGGCGTCTACCACCTAATGTAAATCTACAATCCATGCATAGTTAATGAAGACCATTCAGATGTAATGTGCCCGAGAAACAGCAATAAAAGGCTGGTCGACACTACCCTTGGGGCCTCTCCAAGATGATAATGGAGGGGACGTGTGGTCCTGGAATTTCTAGTCCAGTGTATTACGTGTGAATTTATTCACATGCCTGCCATGACAATACGCATTTTGCTGGCCAGAATTCATGACACCTCTCCATTGATAACCTTCCATGTGATCTCTATTTCTGTGATTCTGTTCCTATTCTAGCTGTTTGCTTAGTTTTAGTTTTTGTTTTTTAGGTTCAGTTGTTCATAGTTGTGAGTTTATTGTTATTGTACTGTTCATAGTTTTTGAATTTCATTTTCTTAGATAAATCCCTTTAATATTTCATAAAATAAGGGCTTAGTGATGATAAACTCCCTTAACTTTACCTTACTGGGAAGCTCTTCCATTCTAAATGATAGGTTTGCTGGAGAGAGTAATCTTGGATGTAGGTCCTTGCCTTTCATGATTTCAAATACTTCTTTCCAGCCCCTTCTTGCCTATAAGGTTTCTTTTGAAAAATCACCTGCTAGTCTTATGGGAACTCCTTTGTAGGTAACTGTCTCCTTTTTTCTTTCTGCTTTTAAGATTTTATCCTTATCTTTAATCTTAGGTAACTTAATTATGATGTGTGTTGGTGTGTTCCCCCTTGGGTGCAATTCTTTGGGACTCTGAGCATCCTAGACTTGCATGTCTACTTCCTTCAGGAGATTGGGGAAGTTCTCCTTCATTATTTATTCAAATAAGTTTTCAATTTCTTGCTCTTCCTCTTCTCCTTCTGGTACCCCTATGATTCAGATGTTGGAACCCTTAAAGTTATCCCAGAGGTTACTCAGCCTCTCTTCATTTTTTGAATTCTTGTTTCTTTATTCTGTTCTGTTTGGATGTTTCTTTTTTTTGTTCCAAATCATTGATTTGAGTCCCCATTTCCTTCCCTTCACTGTTGGCTCCTCATATATTTTCCTTTATTTCACTTTGTATAGCCTTAATTTCTTCATTTATTTTGTAACCATACCAATAATTTCTGTGAGCAACCTGATTACCAGTATTTCGAACTCTGCATCAGGTAGGTTGTCTATCTCCTCATCTCTTAATTCTTTATCTAGAGATTTGATCTGTTCTTTCATGTAGGCCATATTTCTTTGTCTTGACAAACCTCTTACATTATAAGGGGTGGAGCCTTAGGTATTCATCAGGATGGGACAACCCGCTTTGCTGCATTGTGGTGCTGTATGTGGGGGAGGTGTCAGAGAGGTAACGACGCCACTTGCTGGCTTGCTCAGCTCTCAGCCTCCTTTCCATCACTTCCCTCACTTCCCATAACTGGATCATGCCCTTTTAGGTGCTGATTCCTAGGTGAGTAAGCTTGTGTACGTTCTAGGATTCTATGGACCCTTCCAACAGACTCTCCTGTGAGACTGGGAGTTTCTCCTGCTGCTACACACCCCCACAGGTTTTTGTATCTATAGATTTTGAGGCTTTAGTTCCCTGCTGGAACCCTGGGTTGCGCAATCAGTCTCGCTCCCCAGTTGTTACTCCCAGCTTATCGGCACATGAATGTCAAACCACCTAGTCTGCTAGCTGCTGCCTTGCTCTGCCTCCACCCTGGCTTCCTGTCTCCTCCTCTCCTACCAGTCTGGATGAATGTTTCTTGTTTAATTCCTTGGTTCTCAGACTTCCATACAGTTTGATTTTCTGGCAGCTCTGGTTGTTTTTCGTTTTTAAATTGGTTATTCTTCTTCATTTGGTTGTGCAAGGAAGTGAAGCATATCTACCTGTGCCTCCATCTTGGCAGGAACTACTGGCTTCTTCATTGTGGTTTTAATTTGCATTTCTCTGATGATTAAGGATGTTGAGCAATTTTCATATGTCTATTGGCCATTTGTATGTCCTCTTTGAAGAAATATCTATTCAGGTTCTTTGTCTATTTTTTAATTGGGTTGGGTTGTTTGGTTTTTTGGTGTTGAGTTTGTAAGTTCTTTATAAATTTTGGATATTGAACCCTTATCAGATGTATCTGCAAATATATTCTCCTATTCTGTGGGTTGTCTCTTTATTTTGTTGATGTTTTCCTTTGCTATGCAAAAACTTTTTGGCTTGATGTAGTCCCATTTGTTTATTTTTTCTTTGGTTTCCCTTGCCTGGGGAGATATATCTGAAAAAAATATATCACTATAAGCACTGTCTGAGATTTTGCTGCTTATGTTTTCTTCTATAATTCTTATGGTTTGGAGTCTAACAGCTAAGTCTTTAATCCATTTTGAATTTAATCTTGTATGTGGTGTAAGAAGGTGGTCTACTTTCACTTTTCTTCATGTATCTGTCCAATTTTCCCAACACCACTTATTGAATAAACTATCTTTAGGCCATTGTATGTGCTTGCTTCCTCTGTAGAATATTAATTGACTATATAGTTGTGGGTTTATTTCTGGTTTCTAGTTTGTTCCATTGATCTATGTGTCTGTTTTTATGCCAGTACAATGCTGTTTTGATTATTATGTCTTATAATATAGTTTGATATTAGGTAGCATTATCCCTCCAATTTTGTTCTTCTTTCTCAGAATTGCTGTTACTATGTGAGATCTTTTGTGATTCCATATAAATTTTTGAAATATTTGTTCTAGTTCTATGGGATACATCATTGGAATCTTGATAAGAACTGCATTGAATCTATAAATTGCTTTGGGTAGTATGGGAATTTTAATAACATTAATTCTTTTCTATCCATGAACATGGTATGTGCTTCCACTCATTTGTATCTTCTCAATTCCTTTCTTCAGTGTCTTACAATTTTCTGAGTATAGGTCTTTTATATCCTTGGTTAGGTTTATTCTTAGGTATTTTGTTCTTTTTAAAGCAATTGTGAATGGAATTGTTTTCTTAATTTCCCTTTCTCTTGGCATATAACAATGCAATTGATTTCTGAATATTAATTTTGTATCCTGCTACTTTGCTGAATTCATTTATCAGTTCTAGTATTTTCCTGGTGGAATCTTTGGGGTTCTCTATGTATAGTATCATGTCACCTTCAAATAAAGACAGTTTTACTTCTTCCTTTCCAATTTGGATGCCTTTTATTTCTTCTTGTCTGATTGCTGTGGCTAGGAATTCTAATATTATGTTGTATAAGAAATGTAACAGCTGACATTTCTGTCTTGTTCCTGATTTTAATGGGAGTAATTGTAATGTTTGCCCATTGAGTATGATGATGGCAGTGGATTTGACATATATTGCCTTTATTAAGCTTAGTTATGTTCCCTCTATTCTCACTTTGCTCAGAGTTTTTATCATAAATGGGTGTTGGACTTTATCAAATGTTTTTCCTGGGTTTGTTGATATGATTATGTGGTTTGTCCTTTATTTTTTTCTGTGGTGAATCACATTTATTGATTTGTGATGTTGTACCAACCTTGCATTCCCAGAATAAATCCCACTTGATTATGGTGTATAACATTTTTGATATATTTTGTTGAGGATTTTAGCACCTATGTTCATCAGGAACAGTGGCCTGCAATTTTCTTTCCTTTTTTCTTATAGTATCTTTATCTGCTGTTGGAATTAGAATAATACTGGCCTCAGAAAATGAGCTTGGGAGCTTTCCTTCTTCCTGAATTGTTTGAAATAGTTTGAGAAGGAGAGGTGTTATTTCTTCTCAGAATGTTTGGTAAAATTCACCTGTGAAGCCATCCAGTCAAGAGCTTTTGTTTTTTGGGAGTTTATTGATTACTACTTTAATTCCACTAGGTATAATTTGCTAAGTAAGATTCTCTGATTCTTCCTGATTTAGTTTTAGAAGATTGTATGTTTCTAGGAGGAAATAATATTTTAATAAATTAGATCTATGTAGTGGGAGAAGATAATAAAAATATTCTGTAGTGATAAAGAGACTTGAAAGCATTGGTTTATTGTTCAAATCAGCAATGAGTTTGCTAACAGGTATAAAATAATGCATAAAATAGAATAATTTAATATCTGTCTTATTTGAAAACTTTATATTCTATAATTTCATATATTTAGAGTTCCTGTCTTAGATCCCACACCCATGGTTTTTCTTTCTGGTTATATTCCACCAAAACTACTAATTATTATCATTTTTAAGACATCAAAAGGAATGCTTAGAGAGGTAGACAATGAGTATACCTATTAGACTGTAACAAATTATTAAAATGAAAATAAACAGTCTTGTTACTTGTATGTGCATATAGCTTTACAAGCAAATTGAAGAAATCCTAATGTTATTTTGCATGGATTTTGTAGACTAATTAGTATGAAATGCAACTTGCACTAATTCACTGGGGGCAAAGGGAGCATGAAATTATCTTTACTTGTTAATGTATCATTTTATAGTAAATTGCTCACATTGAGTATTTTTCCCCAGTGGTAATAATACTCCATTGTCATAAGAAGAGAGTCTAGGCAGTAACATCATGAACTTCCTCTTTAATGCACCACTTTATATTACATTTCAAAGACAGTTAAAAAAATGAGGACAGCTTGTACCCACATCACTCATTAGATCTCTCTCCTCCTAGTATGACATCATCTCTGTAGTCATCTTGTAAATTACCATTCATATGCTTTTGACCTCAACTGACTGTGCTAGACTCATTACCTAGGCAGAGCATTTGAGATTTAAAAAGATTGATGTTGTACTTGAGTTTCCTGAATTCAAGTCCTGAGTGGGTCCATGAGGTAAAAATGTTCAGAAGAACAGTAACTTCAACACACACAAATTTATTGACTGTAAACATTATCTCGGCTTCTCCTATTAGTACAAAAAAAAGCCTCCACCAATTGATTCCCAATGAGTTGCTAGGTACCGTGGAAGGAACACTTAACTACTTATGAGAAGTACTTTACTGGTAATGAAAGGCTTGGACTTCAATTTGGCTCCATTGTACCTGGAAAAAGACACAACTCTGTATTTTTTTTGTTTGTTTTGGCTGAACCAAACAAAAATGGCTTTGTTCATCCAGGCCCGACCTTATACTAAGGTGCTAGATAGGAGTAGCACATATTCCCAACATAAATTTTTTATGAAGTTATTACATGTAAAACATTAAGTAATAACTTATAAAGTATATATGCAAATTTTATAAAAATATAAGATATCATTAGTGTCTATTTTGAAACAAACATGCAGCTAATATACCTTCTGACCTAAGTATTATAAATTATTAAATATGATTTTTATACCAAATAATTACATAAAATAAAAATGGTAGAAAGTGCTGTCACCATGTTTTTTACTCAGGCTACTAATTTCGTAAACACGTTAGGCAGGCAACACTGTGGAATGCCTGCTGTGCTCAGGGCCTCATTCTAGCAGACATAACCATGTGCAGGTGACATCACAGGTGACAGGTCAGTGTAATAGCATCTGGTATAACAGCAGCCACTCTACAGGCCAGCTAGGAAGGACAATAAGTTATATGGTAGAGATACTTTCCTCTCCCCAGAGCTTCAACTGGAGATCAGAGAATGAAGTGAGAAGATAGGGGGGATGGAAGAAAAAAAAAAAGATACGCAAGAAAGAGCACAGACAACATGAATAACTGGCTCATTTGCTGAAAAAGATTCTGAGTCTGAGGAAGGAAGGCAGGAGCACGGATGCTTGTGCTGCTGCAAATTTTGGGCAAATGTTAAACCAGCATGTAGTTCAGTCCCTTTCAAAGTCCAACAGTACAGCAGTGTCCCTTTTGCCCATGAAGTCCCATTTAGACCCTGTTCCTGCACTCCCACGTACTGTGGCTGTAGGGTCATGCTTATTGTCTTATTTATTTCCATCCACATGATTTTTCATGGATAATCCCCTCCCAACTTTTAATCAAAGGACTTAATATTACTGTAACCTGAAGGAATCTAATGCAGATGTTTCCATCAAATAAATTTTGAACACTTTTTTTCTGTGTAAGTTAAAGCTAAGTATTGCTTTAGGGTACAAGGCAATAAGTATAATTGGGGTTTTGTTTTGTTTTTTTTTTTGGTCATACAAGGCTACTTTGATTCTCTGACTTTATTGCCTGTTATATTATCTGAAATACTTAATAATTTATTGCATAATAGAAATAAAATCTACTTTTATTTTACCTTGGTGATAGCAGAGTACAAAAATTACTAGCATAAAAAATTAAATCTGTATATGATACAGTAAAATTTAAATAGAACAAAAAAATATTAAATCAGATATGATGACTCAGGACTTTGATATAGACTTAGGAAGCACCCAGGACATTTTGAATGTATAAGTTCCTGAAAACAAGTTCCTGATCCTTACTCTAATTTTTTATTTCACTTAAAGATAGTCATATTTTTTCAAGTTTTAATTTTGTGTCACTTGGAAAGTATGGTCACATCTTGTCCTTTCTTTGGTATCTCTCTGTCTAAAAAGATGAAAAGAATTGAAATAGTTTTCTTAATCTCTTAAGGAATTCTAAGAGATTTCTTAATCTCTTAAGAAAAAATTCTTTTCTTTCTCTGTAGGATTGTTTTTCTAACCCTAAAATGATAATCCCTTGTATGGTGGGTTGGACACAACTGTCCCTTATGGTACACATCCATAAAGACTCACCCTCTCCATTTTCTAGTGCTTGTCTTACAAATAAACCATCATTAGGATTCCTTGCCTTATTGCAGGATGAGATATGGTGTTACCATCGTGCTGGGATTTAAGATTAAAACAGGAAGTGCCTCTAGACTACAAATACGGCATCCATATCCTGCCTTCTCTCTCTGGTCTCTAATACCTGACACTACACCCTTCGAACACTCTTGTTCCTTTAAGTCATTGTACGCTGTTTGCTTTTGAACGTCAAGTTCCAGGAGCAGAAATACCACACATTAAATCACTTGAGGTTATAACACAACACAAAATGAGTTTTAGACACCTTTAATCTACTGTGAGCTTTGAGGCACTGTCTAGGGAACGCAAGACAAGGTGGGAGGACACTGAGGTGGCAGATGTAAGCAGGAGCCCCACGTGGGGGTGAGAAGCAAAGGATAGGAAAGCAAGCTTTACCTCTGTCTGCTCTGCCTGTGCTACATACAGCCTTTGCTTAGCCACAGGATGATAAAGGTAATTTTCTGTTGACTTTCAATGTATTAGATCTCAAAAGAATAACTTAGCTTCCTTTTTCTAATACAATCCAAAGAAGATACAGACATTTAAGAAAATTATTCATTGAAATGTGTAGCTGCCCTTTAAAAAATGGTAGATTTACTGTTTATAAAATCCTTTGCAATATATCTCTCGATGAGTCATCTTTTTCTAGATCCCTTTACTTCCTTAATTGACTCCAAAGCAATTCAAACATAAGAAGACGTATTTCAGGCAATGCACTGTGATTATAAAATATGGATACCTTATGGAAATTAGTCTGGGTTTCCACCAAAGTCATGGAGCAGAGACTCTTCGGATGAATGGATCTACAGAATCAGCTCATGAGAAAAGGTTCTCGGGTGACTTTTTTAAAATCAATAACCTGCATGCAGGTCTATGTAAGATGCAGAGTTAATTACTGGGAACTTTAGTTTTCAACCTTTTTAACGAGGATAAGATGCAGATATTACCACCAGCCAATTCAGCAGACCTCGTCTTATCCACCACTTTTCAGGCATGTTTTTAACGTGACTTCAGACCCTCTCCTTAGTTTTCTATTGACTATGATGGCATTAAGTTTTTTTCAAAAGAAAACAATTCAGCTAGTTTTCCAAGCATCTCAATGCATAGTTAGGTATTATCTGAAGTTAGACAGCTTTAATGAAATGATAACCTATGTACTGGTTTGGTTCACAGTGAGTTGTTTAAGCAATTTCTCTAGTACAGTATTATGCCTGGTTCATGACCTGAAAGAGACCTGAAAATGCATATCCAAATGGCTTTGTCTTTGCATATTCATGTATGTTTAAAATGATTATAGTAGCAAGTAATTTGAAATGAAATAAACATTTGGGAACTTGTAGGCATACAAGTCATGAATAAAAATACAATGTTAACACAGATGAAACTGAGAAAAAAAGAGATGATTTTAAAAGATTAAATGATTAGGATGAGTTTGGTAAAGTCAAAATCCTGCTCATCAGTTAAGTGCAATCAATTTTCAGAACAACCTCTTAAAAGCACATGGTTGAGAGTTATAGATATGTAAGAGTAGCTCAAGCTATCAGTAGAAAATATCAGAAAGGAATAAGTTTTTTTCCCTAGAATTTCTCAGTATACAAAAATGACTTTAACTGGAAACAGTAAAATGAAGACTAGTACTAAACGTAAGGCTAAGGCAGAGTGAACTGGCACGTATTTCAAAAAGTCAATAGAAAATTTCCCTAAGACCGTTCCTCCTATAAATTGTTGTAAAGCTGTGCTCTGTTAGCAGAGGCTTTTACTCCATTTGACAGTAAATAAAGCATTTCCACATACTGATGATATGAGTGTAAGCTGGTGCAACCTCTCTGCAGATAAAAGACTTAAAAAATGTGATAATTCTGTGTCTCAGTAAGACTTCTAGAAATTTATCCTTAGGAAATACTCACAGATAAAAAGATATTATGTAGCAAGAATACTACTGACAATATTTTAAATTAGTAAAAAAAACTGGAAAAAATTCTAAATGTTCAATAATAAAACATTACTTAAACCTAGTACATCCATCACAGGTAATACTATATAGCCCTTAGAATGATGATTCAAGATATTTAATTATATGGGAAGATGAAATTATATACTTTAGATGAAAAAAATCATCTTATAAAGCCATATGTGCATATAATGAACCCATTCCATGGAAATGAACATATACATGAATATACACATATATGTAGGAAAAGGCTTGAATGGATGTACACCAAAATGTTCACAGCAGTCATCTATAGGTGTTAGTGTCTTGTGGGATTTTTATTTATTTTCCCTCTATTTTCTAAATTTTCTACAATGAATGTTAATGCTGTTCTAATAAAAATTCAAATTACTTTATAAATATTAAAAAGCCAGAAAAAGGCTGGAGACTTGGAAGATATGTTGCAAATTATATGATTTCTCAAATAAACATTCTGAGATGAATTATACTCTACTTATCCTTTTTTCCAAAACATATAAGCACTTTTACACTTTCTGATGAACCCCTCTGGAAGACAATTTGAAAACACACAGCTCTCCCGGCATGGATTAGGGGATACCCCACAACTGTGAGTCAGACTGACATTTGGCTTCCATAGCACGTACTTCATGAACTTGAACAACTCACTTGGGCCTTTTGTAAGTGAAGAAGAATGACAAACTATATTTCTCATATATTTTACATACAAAACAGAATTTAAAATTAAACTTGTGGCAAAATTTAATACTTCTTATAGGAACTACATTCCCCCAATTTAATAAATAGTAACATGTGTCCAAGAAACAGGTATGTGCCACTCAGGGCCTTTAAAACTTGGCCTACTATTGAGTCGGTCACTTCTCAAGGCAATCATATTTCATTTTTAAAATTATTATTCCCCAAGACAAACTTAGCATTGTTCTAAATATCTTTGTGGCCAGTCTGTGAAAATCATTTGACAAAAGAGGAGCAGGAACCAAATTCTGTACTATATTAAATGTTTCAACCTCAGGTAATCTCTCTGAATGTACATTCTAATTGAATCATAGCATCACAAATCAGGCATCCTGAAGATTCTCAGATTTGTCTGACGTGATGAAGCTGGGTAGAAGCTAATGATAACTTCCTTAGAATCAGGGAAGCAATATTCTTCACTACTCAGTTACCTTGAGTGGCAATGCTATATATAAGGATGTCATCACATAACATCCAAGGGGGCGCTGCCAGGTGAGAATGTGAGCACTGGCTGATGGCCTCTGATCTCTGTACTTAGCAGTGAGCTCCTAACTAAGTAGGTGGCTTATTTCCATTTCCTATCAGACCCTGCCTCAGTGGGGCTCCACCCTGGCCTAGAAAACCCTGTGATTTTTAATTATTATTTTTTTGTATCTAAGCTTATTCATTTGTTTTGGCCATGTCCTGCCAACCAATGCCCCAAAGTTTCCTTCTATTCTCCTCTGCCTTCACCACCACCTTGCTTCCTGTCCCCAAGTGCCCGCAATAACTTCATTTGCTTATCGGTGTTGAAAGTAAATGGTGTCTCTCTCAGTGAAATGACAAACAAATGAAGTCTTCTGTGTCAGATATGACTGTGATGGCAGCAGCTGCAGAAAACACTGTTTGGGGAAGGATTTTGAGCCTGAGGGCTTAATGAAACCAGAAGCCACACTCACTTAGCAGTGTACAGGGAGAGAGATGTGGCGGCCTATGGTGTTTCTTCTTTGTCCCATTGTAAACGATTCCGTCTCTGGTTCTGCACCAGAATTTAATATAATTTGGAAAAAAATTCTATTTCAGTTATACTATAATTTCTCTCATTGGATTTTGATCCAATATTTCTTTTGATCTAATAATATTTCTTCTTACTTTATTTCAAATATACTTTAACTATCTCATGGATTAAATATGGGGAAATATAACTACCATTTATAAAGCCAGAAAAAGGGAAATGCATTTGAAACTTCAAGTAACTAACTTTTACAAATAAATTCACAGAGCCTAATTCATGAACAGAGGCCTGCACCCACTCCTCTTATAGCCAGCCATAGTTCTAGGCAAATGTTAACTACCCAGTTTTCCTTGCTGAATAACATTGAATTAAATGAAAGTTGGATGTTTCTTTAAAATAATATGCTACAGGCATTTCTGTAGTTCTAGGGAAATTATTTTGTTTTGTCATTCCAGTTTCAAGCAGTCTCAAATCAAACCTGACTTCTTCAAAGTACCCAACAGTTCATTCTAAGTTTCCATCCTATTTTGGAAAATCAAAAAAAAAAAAAAGAAAAAGAAAAAGAAAGAAAGAAAGCAAATAGAACACTAGTTAATGTAATACCCACAGAGAAAGGTAAGCAGTTCTGAGGAGGTAAATCGTTCAATGAAAGCTGAATGTTTATTTGCTGAGGATAGAAACCAGGCTGGAGATATGACCGGGTGAGACGCCGGGCAGAAGCAAGCGTGAATGGGCATAACAAGCCCATCTTAGCAAGGGCAGGACATCTTTTCTGTTTTCTTGCTCTTGTTTGTTGCTGAAATTCCTACTTCTTTTTCTTTCTTTTCGGTCCCTTCGCACTTCTTTCTCTTTGTTTCTTCCTTCCTGTTTTCTGCTATTTTCTCCTTTCTCTTTCCTTTGTATCCTCCTTCTTCCTTTACCCCCTGCTTCTCATCGATCATGTTTTCCATTTCTTGTCTTTCATATCCCTTGCCCCCATCCATCATGGACCCTCCTCTGTCTTGTACTCAATCTGAAATATATTTATTGTCCATAAAGTGCTGCCTGCTGCGAATAAAGGCAAGCAGAGCAGAACATTGTAACTCCTGGTGTAAAGTACTGCTGAGAAGCTGTATAACCAGAGACCAAAGAGATCAAAAAGAAAATCTCTACCCAACCTAACAGAACTGTACCTATGCATACCATGATTCTCAAAATTTGAACTTTGAACACATTTTGCATTTATATATACACCTTTCATGCTCCTCTATTTATTTCCTCAAAACCCTCTACTACTTGAATAACTTCAAACCTGATTCAGCCCCTGGCTTCTCCAACATATCCTTCACCTAAAATCCACTCTGAAGTCTAGTTTTAACCTGCTGGCTTGGCTTTCCATTCAGTGACAGACAAGGCTGTACCTATCCACATCTGTCACGAAAGCACCCTGGATCAAAAGCTATTTTTCAAAGTATCATCATTACAAGGACGAACAGCAACCCTTCAAGTCATGGCAGACTAGGGACTCTGTAGTCTGTATACACACATTTTAATTTTAATAATTGATCCAAACGTTGTATAATGATTGCTTTTGTTAAGAGATTTTTCCAAAATCATCATGGCCATGGTTCCTATTTCTGTTATGATGATTTAGTAAGATATACTCTTAGATATCAGAAAAGAAAAATGATGCTTAGAATGTTCTAAACATCATGAAATTCTTGCCTCACTGAGTTTTTCATTAATAACCTTGTTCAATGCAATTTTTTTTGCCAAATGCAATTTTTTAGATAGAGCAGTTGGTCAGTTTTATGTGGCATATACTGGTAGAGGTTAATTTTTTTTAAGGGCTCAAGAAATAAGAAAAATAAGTAAAATTTTTGTAACAAGAAGTAGATGATTCATCTTTTAATAGATGATAAAAATACTACTCTTCCAACACATGTGTACTGTGTGCTTACCAAGGCAACTGCTACTGTAGACATAAGAGACAGTGCACTGATTTCCATTAGCTGACAGTGCTATCAATTTTTATTTCTTGGTTATTCCTCAGAAAAGCAGAAAAGAGTTCAAAAAGTGTGTCTGCTTCTGTGTTGGGTGGTTTGGACACTTTAAGAACACATTTGAACAGACAGGATCTTGAGAAATGGTTTAGATCAAAGCCACTCAAGTGAGGCCCATGACTATCAACAGCAGCACTAACTAGCAATTTATTAGAAATGCAGGTTCCTGGGCCCTTCTCAGATCTACTGAATCAGAAATGATGAAAGCGAGACAAGAATATGTGTTTTCAGTGTATAACTTTGAAGCCCACTGAAGTCAGAGAACCACTGTACTCACTGGACCTTTCTCCTGCTTTCTTTGAACAGTTCCCCATGGATTGCACATGGTTTTTCTGGGGTAATCAGTTTAATACTATAATCCCAAATCAGATGGACTCATTTGTTGTTCCACAGAGAATATGGGATAATTTACCATTCTGCAATATCTCTGGATGAAAATAACTTAATAATGGTATTTGAATACCTGGTACTTATTAACAACAGGTTTTTTAAATTTTTACTTATTTTCTATTAATAGCAACAGAAATGATTTAGTGATTGAAAAAAATAACAATTAATAACGACTGCCATTTTGGTAAAGAGCGATTTGGAATTTCCCCAGGGATTCTGGTTAAAAATGTTGAAGGCAATATTTTCATACAGATATCTAAGAATCATATAAAAATTCTGACAGCTTGAATAAATAGCAAAATATTTTGATAAGTAATATTTTAGAAACATTAAAAAATTCAGTTTTATTCTTAGATTCCAAGGCCTGGGAAAATCTCCTTTTATACAACATGGCAAAAATAACAGAACAAAAATATGTAAACATGGCAAACACAATCGAAGAGCTTTCAAGCTACAGAAAACTGCTGAACTAAAACATTGCTGGTCTAGACAGGTTTTAAATTCTAACGGATTAAGAAAACTATAAGGAAATGACATTTTGCTAACTCTAACTGTGCGTGTGTGTGTGTGTGTTTACCTTAACAGAAAAGGCCAATGTCTAGATATCATATCTGTGTAAAAGTCTTCTCTAAATCACCTCTTAGTTGCCCTCATTCCCTCTTCCTTAACTCCCCTCCAATTAAGGCCACTTTAGTCACCAGGTTTCTGGATGAGCTGGTTTAATTCCGATCTCCTTGTTGGTTCTGTGAAAGCAAAAACTGGTTCTCCTTTCTTTCTTTACGCTCTTCTGGTCAATGCAGCAGATTTCAGGAATGCGTGGGAGTTTATAGAAGAATTAACAAGATAAAAGTTGGCCCTGAGAAACTGGTTAGTTGTGTTGGGGACAAGGAAGCAAAAGCTTGGCTTGGCCCCAAAGAGGCTGTGGAAGAGAAGGAGCAAAGAGGCCGCTGAAATACAGTGGTACAGGGGAGGCTGAGAAAGGAGACGTTTCTACTCTAGGCTTTATAAATTAGTGATCTCTTCATTCATTCATTCACTGTTAATAAATGTTCACTGAGTGTCTACTATATCCCAGGCACAGTCACTTCCCTCATGTGTTTTATATTCTAGAGGGGGCAATAAAATTAACTTCAGACATCTGTAGGAGCACATAACTTAGGGAGTCATCTGCTTTGGACTGGAGGAGAAAAAACATATTCCCAAGAGAGTGGTGCTTCAGTTTCGATCTGAATGGTGGCAGAAAGGGCGGGCTGAGCAAACAGGGAGGGTGAGAGGGTGTGTGTTAGGCGGGGCAGTCCGGAGTGTGCTGGGAGCTCAAGCAGCAGCGTGCAAAGAGGACAAGAGGTAAGATGTGAAGGGTCATATCAAAGAGTTTGGACTTTATCCTAAAGGGCAACCCGAAGGGTTTGTGACTTTTTGCATTAGCAGACTTGGTTGGTTTGTTTGAAAAGAAGCCCTGAGTGAAGTTTTCCAAATGGATTTGGGCAGGGCAAGACTGGAAGCTTAGGGCGTAATTAGAGGGCTGATGCACTGGCGTAGGCACAAGGCACAAGTTACTGAGAATAAGGGAAAAGAAAAGGACCCACAGGGAGAGATCCACAGAAGCACCACTCTGCAGAACTGGCTCTCGTTTTCTGTCCTCCACGTCCTTGAGCTCTAATCCCTCTCAGTGGGAGCATGTTCAGTGATACATCTGAGGGGCAGGGGAGGTACCTACACTTTAGCACTCTTCTACTTTTAAAAACCCAGGAAAGGTGCTGGAATGCTTTTATGTAAGGAAAGGGGATGGTCACTCATGCTTAGTAGTCCAGACAGCAGAGCTGTTCCAAGCTGTTTTCCCTCCAGACATTATGCTGGTTTGAATCTCAGGTCTACCATTTACATGCTGGGCGACCACAGACTGTTAGCTTTTGATTCTTCATCTAAAACTACAGATGATAACAATAAGAATGCCCATCTCATGGTTGGAGTGTAAAGACTGCCAAGTTAATTCATAGAGTGCTTGGAATGGTGCCTGGCATATAATAACCACTCAGTCTAAGCTGTTTCTATTATCCTCATAGAAATAACGAAAACAAACACTTAGTGGTTGAGCTAAATATTCAAAGTCAGTCACTGAGTAGGTAACTAAGGGGGATTTGAGTCTATATTAAGACCAAAACCCAGGCCATTTCTGCTTCAGCCATGGGTGTGAAAACTGGATGGACTTAACACCAGCAACTTCAAGAGGTGGCTTTGACATACTGGTTAAAAATACTGTATATTTAGGCAACACCATGGGGTCCACCACTCTGTGGCTTTGGGAAAATTATGAAATCTGCCTAAACCTGAAGTAAAGGAGGTAACACGTGAAAAAGCTTAGAACACTCTGCATTTAGTAATATTGAATGAATGTTACTTACTATTGAACCTCAGTTCTGCTACAGAGTGATGGGGATGGCATGGAGACCAGCAGCAGGTGGCTGGTCACTAGGAACCTTGGTCTGTTTCCACAGGACACCGAGAATGGTCCCTCACTTTTTCCCAGGTCACGGTTTTGGCTAAGCAGAGATGCCAGTGGTTTGGGGCCAGTGAACTCACGTGGATAAAGAAATTACACTGATGCAGTGGCAGAAACAGTAGGCCAACGGAAACCAGAAACTCACTCTTTTCTTCTGCATCGGGTATGGAAGTCCTCGAGTTTGCCTGCAGTCACTGGCTTAACTTCATCTTCATTTTTTTTTTTTTACTAGCTAAGCTTGATGGCTTGTTTATCCTCATAAAAATAGATTCTCCTTTTGACCATAACTGCCCATTCAACATTGCTTAGTTGTACCTCAATTTTAGAAATATATACATCCCAGCTTACATAAACTTTACTAACACATTCTAAAAAGCTTCTTCAATGTGACACATGGTTTGGAGGGTCGGAAATCTGAATTGGTCATGATAAAGGCCCTGTACCAGGTTCTGAAAGGAATACCATGGCTCATATTTTCTCCCTGGAACCGTGAACCCTACCAAATGCACTTTCTCTCACGGAACTCCTGTGAGTTGAGTAATGCTTTATGTGTTGTTATGTTTTCCCTGAAAAAAAAATTTTTTTCAAAGGATTGCAAGATAGGTCTAGAAGAGAGCAACAAACCATTTCAAAAACCTTCCACAACATATCATATATATTTCCATGTTTGTTAATTCTATTTTAAAGGACTTAATGAATATCCAGTCATTTTGGGAAGGTTAATCTTTCCTTTCATTAATATTTCATGTTGCAAAATGTTTACCATGGGAATATTTATTTGAGGGCATGATGGAATTTATTAGAGCACCTTGTTCAGAATAAGTGTTCAGTAAATATTTGTTGGTGATTATAATTACAATTCATGACAACCATGACCTTTTTATAGTTCTTCCTTAGGAGCATATTTCAAAGGCACACAGTGAGCTGCATTGACAATCTAAAGGCATACTGAAACCAGCCAGTTCAAAATACAGTTCTTACTTACTCTAAGAAAATACATTTTGGGCCATCTCATTTCACTTTTCCATACATGTCAACCTCACTACTGATGTTACTTTTCTGGAGCTAGGCTATGTTTCTTTAGGTTCTCAGATAGATAGAATATATTCTATGAGATGTATATGCAGTATTCATTCTTACATTGTTCATTTTATTGTAATATTTGAGGCTAGAGAACACTATTTTCATGAGCAAAACAATAAGTGAGGTGAACACATTTGTTTGCAAGAAAGCTTGCCAATATAATTTTCTTTTACCATTTAACTTCCACGCAGTAATTCTAACATTTTTAGAGAAGACAGCTTTTTAAATTATAGAGAAGACAGCATTTATGCTCAAATGAGAAAGCTCTGGAAAAGCTATTCTTTTAACTTACATTAGAGTCAGTAAGTAGAAGCTTATGTTTATGATAAAGTTTTATGTTGGAAGTAATTTTCGCTTTCACTCTAGCCAATCTTTTCTTGTCCATATAGCAAGAAAAAAAAATAATAACCTGTTTTTTTTTTTAAAGATGAAGCTAGCAATCTTAAAATGTATCTCACAGGCTCTCTGGAGTAATTACTTGGATATTTCATTCCCATTAATGTAATAATTTGCAGGGTATTAATAAAAATGACAAAATGTAGTCTTGTCCCAGAAACCTATTTACTCCCATGTTTCCTAATCTTCAGAAATGTGTGTCTGGAGAAATGGAAGGGGCCAGAGAACTGCCAGCCCTTGTACCTAGACCCAGGCTGATAAACCAATAACTCTCTTATCACTTATATAGTGCTGTCACTTGAAAAATATGCAAGTTGACTTAAAAACTGAAATGAGGTCAGTAGTGGCATTTCAACTTTTTACCAGTCTTCCCAAGTAATTTAAAGTATGAATAGTAAAATAAATTGAGAATTTACAGACTATTATGTTTCACTTAAGAATCTGAGTCCTTAATAGAAACACATAATCATATGCCTATTCAACTGCCTCGGGCCACGTGTCCTTAGCAATCCCAGGAACGTAGTTGCAGGAGGCAGGAACCTAGCGCAAGGCAGGTGACTTCTGATACATCACATGAGAAGAGACACGAGCAGCTTTCACAGGTTATGGGGTACCTCATCCAAACCAATGCTTTGCAAATGGTATCACCCCACTTTCTTCTCTAAAACTTCAAAGGAAAAAGAGTGCCCTTTTTTCAAGCATGGTCAAACTCTTGTCAAATGCAGAAATATATGCCATTTTAATCATCATTATTATTATAATAACAATAAACCCTAACATTCATGGACCTCTTACTAGGTGCTTAGGCCCTGTGCTAAATGCTTTATATGCAGTAATTAATTTAATCCTCACTATAACTATTGCTGTTACTATTCCCATATCACAAACGAGAAAACTAAAATTTAGGAAAGTTAAATCACTTTCTCTAGATTCTCACCAAACTGACAATTATTAGAGCTTGAATTTGAACTTGGGTTATCTAATTCTAGAGTTTGCATTTTCTACCGATGCTTAACTAAATAAGTTCAGTGCAGACTATTGTGAAGCAAAGCCAGCTTCTTGCCTCGATGATAATACTCTAGACATTTCCCACAATAGGGAGATAAAAAGGTAATTATAGCTGTGTTATGCATTAACATATCACATCATAATAATATTTTATTTGGTAATGGAATGCTCACAAAAAAAGCCTTTCCATGTCAGCATATTCAGGAAAGTATAATGTGCTTGTGCCTTCTTGTATAAAAATATACCAGTCATGAGTCATTACTCCCTAAAGAAACCTGTGCAATATGGTTTCATGTTAAAAGTCAAGGAATGCTGGACAGATCTGAATCTGAGTCCCACCCCTGTCAATTAGCACTGCGTGACAATGGCAGAGGTTTTTTCCTTTCTTTGTTTTGTTGTTAATGTCACCACACATCCATTTGTCCATATGTAAGTAATGTAGAAAAAGTGTTCACTACCTAGGGGTTCTGTGGAGATGAAATGAGATCATGTATATAAGATGCTTATGTCAGTACCTAGCACATGGTAACTGCTTGATAAATACTTGTACATAACTTTTAAAGCAACGTTAAAATAACAATAGTAATATCTAGTTGTCAGAAACAGTGTAGGGAAGATGCCAGTTTAGTGTACAGGAGCTTTTGGAAGTAAGAAGAAAGGTGTCCCTTAAGAAAATTCTACCTGAGGTAGTCCAGGATTCAAACTAACATGACCACATCTAATGTGCTTTTAAGAAAATAATACTTAACCTTAGCGTTTAAGAAGCTCATATATTTAAGTGTGTTTTTTTCTGGAAACCTTTAGAAGATTCAGGTTTAAAATATTATATTCCATTGATTTGGTTAATGATATGTGTAAGACAGCATACCTTTTAAAAAAAGATTTTATTTATTAATTTTAGAGAGGGGGAAGGGAGAGAGAAAGAGAGTGAGAGAAACATCAATCAGTTGCCTCTCATACACACTCCGACCAGGGACCAAAGCCATGATCCAGACATGTGTCCTGAATGAGAATCGAACCAGAAACCCTTCACTTTGCAGGACAACATCCAACCGCCTGAGCCACATTGGCCAGAGTAAGGCTTAGCATACTTCCTGGCCCACGGCCCTCAGAAAATATTAGATAGTGTTACTTATAAGTAGCAGTTGTAGGTCCTTCCAGGTCCTTCCATTGTTTATAGGGAGCTGTTCCTCATGGCGGGGAATGTAGCTCAGCCCCCCACTTGGAAAACCAGTGGGGAGCCAGTCGGCACACAGGACCCACGCCCATGGACAGGTTTTCCCGAGGGGAACCCGGCCTGCATTGTACCTAGGCCACTATGAGGCTTGCTTTTGCTAAAACTCCCTCACCCTGAATTGAGGCAGCAAGGGTTTACCGCAACTTCCTAAAATCTGAGCTAAACCTCCCAAGTATGGAGTGTAACCAGTTCAACCACTTTTCCCCCTGATCTGTAACATCCTTTTCTTCGAAGTAATTAGCAACATCCTTTCCTTTGTTATCTGTAAAAGGTAATCACCTACAGCAAAACTGTACATAGTAAATAAGGACCATCCTAGATGTAATGTACCCTGCAAAACAAAAAAAGCCTGTCCAGGTGGGGGTCGGGACCCTCTCTCACTTAGAGAGTGGCCGTGCCATCCCTCTTCTTCACAGGACTTCTGCAGCCACAGCACACAGATCCTGCCGGCCAGGATCCACATCAGTTGTTATCTTTTTCTGCCTGTGTTTTCTTTGCTGTCTGAGGCACTAAAATGAGAGCTACACAATTGCCTGGAAAGGTAAATCCTTGGGCCTGGAGAGACTGGAGAATCAGTTTCAGGAACAGACAGTTTTATTTTTTTACAACTTAGAGACTAAACTCATGTCAAACTGCAGAGAGAATCTCTTTTCAGATTTACACCAGGGTGAGAAAAAGGAGTGATTGACCACACTCAACTCGAGTTGACTTTCTCAGAGTGACAGCTGTGTTTCTTTTAACATTGACTCTAAAACTTCTTTCAATAATGTAGGAAAGCATACCTGTCACTGGCCTCAGGACTGGCATGCAAAACAGACGTTCTCTTTTTTCAGCTAGGTTCATCTCCAGATGAATTAAGGTAATCACAACTGGGGGTAGGAAGGTGGTGATTGTATGATCTTGCACTTTTTAATACGGCAGCTGCACAAAGCTATCGAGTGCCTGAAATGAGGCTGGTGCCATTGAGATGTGCAGTAAGTACAAAATATACACTGAATTTCAAAGACTTGGTTGGAAAAACAGAATTTAATGTGATGGGAAATTTTCTAAGACTCTCCATACAGTGGTTCACTAATATTTATACTGCATATTTTTAATCAAGATATGATTAGGTTACCCAAGCCCAAATATAGAAGTCACTGCATCAGCTCTCTAGGTAACAAGTATGATTAACAGCTAATGTATGCTTCCTGTGTGCCAGGCACTGTGCAAATGTTTCATCCATTCCTTCATTTTCTTTTGTTCTATAAAAAGTTACACTGTTAACTCCATTTACATATGAGTGAACTGAGCCTCAATCGATTTAAGTAACTTGTTTAAGATTAGGCAGCTGAATCCTGGTTATGTCAAAATGTGTTTGACTTCAAAGACCACACTAACTTATTTTCACAGCCTCTTGATGAATCATTTATTAATATGCACTGAATGATACCATATGTACAAAAAAAGTTAAACAGAATGGTTTTTTAAATCCCTCTAAATTTCTGTGGAGTTAAAAGAACATCATCTTCCAGATAAAAAGTTCTTCGGAATCATTTGACTTATCTGTTTCCCAGAAAATGCAGTCAAGTTGAAACAAAGTGAATTGTTTGTTCATTTTTCTTTTTTCTGTTAAATAACATGGGTCAAGTTGTACCTGTAGGTATTTAGATTCCAATTATATTTGATTTATTGCTAAATCATTTATGCCAGTAACTGGCATAGTAGAAGAAAAGTCAAAATATTGAAGGATATAATGGTGAGTGATAAATATATTTTGCCTTATATTTTTTTAAAGATTTTATTTATTTATTTTTAGAGAGAGGAGAAGGGAGGGAGACAGAGAAGGAGAGAAACAGCAATGTATGGTTGCCTCTCACATGGCCCTCACAGGGAACCTGGCCCGCAACCCAGGCACGTGCCCTGACCGGGAATCAAACCAGGACCGTCTGGTTCCCAGAGCGAGGAATGTAGAGGGACTAGTCAAGAAAGTTAGCTGAACACTTATTTCATCTGATGAGAGGGTACTGATTAGGGAGATGGTCAACACGTTTTGGTAGAGAGATGCCTGGGAGATAAATCTCAGAGTGATACTTGAACTCTACCCTCAGTTCAAAACTATGAAAAATGGATATTGTCTGATAACTAAGAGTAAACCATTTTATGTGCCTGAAACAGTGGCATTAAATTGATGGTAGCTCATACAACAGTAAGGAAGGAGAAACAATGGCACTAGCAAGCCAACAATATCACAAAACAGGCCAGACATTGCTAACAAGGTCAAAGAAATATGTTTTCCGCTCCTTTCTTCTGGGGATGTATGAAATAGTTCAAATGTGTCATTTCGTTTATCTGTCCACATTTTCCCCAAAGGGATGGAGCACAGTGGCAACTCGCATTCAGCCAGAGAGGAAATGGAAGCAGAAACAAGTGCACTGACTCCGCCAAGTCCCGCAGTTTGCACCGGCTGCCCACGCACTCGCGACCCCCTTCGAGGGAATAGATGGACCAAGTGAATGAGGAGTTAAATAGAAAGTTTTCAAGGAAGAAAATTCAGAATTCACAGGAATTTGGTAGAAACTAGTTTCAAGACTGTGCATTTTAACCAGATATTCACAAACTTCCGTGGTGCATATAAGAAGAAATGACAAGGGTCATGCTTTAGTTAACCAGCACTTCTGCATGCAACATTATTACAGAAATAATTTAACTGCTGTAGAAAATGTCCTGACTTAGACAAAATGAAAGCCAATCAACAATGTAGGGCTTCTGTCAATAAAGAGAACAGAAGAAACTGAAGCTCAGATTCTAAGCAATTTGTCAAGATGACCTCTAATTGAAAACATGTCAAGCTAAGCAAAGAGAAGGAACTTGTACAAAATATTCAAGAATTTTAGCTTCTGAAACATAATATATGCAGGCTTTCCCATCATTCAAAGATTTTTACAAAAGAAAATTTTTAATAAAAGTAATCTTTAAATCCTCTCATCTGGTGTCAATTAGTCTCTTTCACTGGAATTTTCCTCTGGTTTCCCTACTCTTCATTCAGGTGCCCAAGTCTGTAACTCCTCACAGGACTCCAGCCCACCATTATTGACGGGCTTCGTTATTTCTATAGCACTGATGTTCTTTATCGTATATTGATTTCAATTCTTATTCTAATATAATCTTAAAAACTCACCTGTATTGTAAAATGTGTGATACAATAATGCTACTCAATATCCATCGGGTCCTTGCTGACAACTTGACATGGTGTTAAATGTTCTATACGTATCATCTCACTCAATCATTATAGTAACCTACTGAAGTAGGCACATTTATTGGCCACAGTACGTACCTAGAAAAGTAAGACACTTTCCCAAATGTTTATGGTGTCCTAGCTTTAGAAAATTAGGCTGGAAAAGAATGGGCTGCTAGGCTAAGAAACAAATCTCCATATTTCTACTCACCCAACAGATATTTCCTGCATGTCCACCACACCCCAGTCTCTGAATGAGTGCCTCAGGACACGTAAGTAAGTACATTGTAATTCTAATCTCCAAAGTGTTCCCATTCTAATGGAGAATATGGCCGGGCAAACAAACAATTGCAAATATTCTATCAAATAACCCACATTATAAAGCATGAATCCGGTATGATAGTGCAGAGGGAGGAGGGATTATCTCAGAGAAGGATTAAGAGAGGCTGTTTGGACCTGCCAGTGGAATGATTAGGCAGGAAGGAGAACGGCAGGTATGAAGGCCAATGAGAGAAGACAGCAAGTCCATTAGAGAGGCTGAGTCAAGTGTGCTGCGGAGACAGAAGGGTCAGGTCATGAAGACCCTGGCCTAATCAAGCTAAAACACTCAACTTCATTCTGTAGGAAATAAGGAGACATTGACAGATTGCGAGGCAACAGGGAACTACTGATGCGGAGCGTGGTGACAGGAGTGCCGATGTTCAGAATGAATGCCAGGTTATTCTCGACTTTTCTCTTCCTGTGAACTTCTCATCATTCATCCCCCTCATCCCCGAGTTTGCCCTGCCCAGGCTCTGTGTCACCCTACCTCTTTACTCCCTTACTTCATGTGTTAGCTGCTGTTTTCTCTTTCAACCACTTCAACATGTCGCCAGTTTATTCTGTTTAGGACTTTTTAATGTTTATTCAATGGCATTCACACACTCTGAGGGCCAAGGTCGCCCGTGTGCGGTTGAGAGTGAAATGAACAAAGATAAATAAGAAGTAGTCCCCATCTTTCCAATAACATGTGAGGGTCACTCATTTTTTATTTTAAAAGCAGGTATTAGTGAACCATTTACATTTTCTCTCTTAAATACCAAATTACTTTAAGCATCTGTGACTCTCAATTGATTTTTAAAACCTCTGTGTCATGTGGGTCGTAACAGCAGGAAGAATTCTTATATAAATAAAACATACACGCATCATATACATAAGAATTCTATCAGTACTTGGGTGTATAGTTGGTGCTCAGAAAAAACGTAACTTGAATCTGAATCTAAAGTCTAGTTTGGCTAGTAAAATTTCAATCCCATTGGTTCCTGCAGAGCAGGGGGAGGGAAAGGAAATTATCTTCTTGGACACAAAGGGAACTTTCAACATCCAGAAAATTATATCCCACAGGCAGACTCCTACCCGCTGACCCTGACCATGCAGATCACCGGCTCCTTCCACCTGGGGCTACAGATTGTGTGTGGGAAGATTTCTCAGCTGTCAGATAAACCCAGGAGTACATTTTATGTACCCGGCTCAAAAGATGTTCAACTACCCACTCATTTTTGTACTATTTCCCCAGCTCCATCCAGAATTTTTTAAAAAGCCATGTCATGTGTCGATAGCGGCTGCTTAAAGTTTTCTGTAAAAGGTCTTAAAAAAGAAAATTTTGAAATACATTAATATTTAAAACTAGAGTGTCTGAAATTCTGAGACATCAGTAGTAATATTGGCATCACAAATCATTTTGGTCCAACTTTGTCTTTTGAGAGAACAGAATAGCCCATATATGATCTAAGAACTCTTTACTCGTTAAAGTAATAAAACCATGTATTTGTCAACTTTAAGATTGTAGACACAGTTTTCATTTGATTCTTAATTAATTCTCTAATTTTTGCTCATCCATCAAAATATCATTCTCACAAGTATTCTTACACATTAGTTCTGAGACTCTGCATATACTTTACCCAAAAACACATTTGAATAAAATTCCTAATGATAATCTGTCTTAGATTTTCTTGTGTGGGTTTAAAATGAGGCCAATTTCAAAGTTCTTTGAAAATCTAGACAAACTATTGCTACTCCATCCTTCTGTGAGACAGCAAGTGTTCTGTGAACGCTACTGGTTAGTATTTACATTGATTCTCTGGCTTGACATCATCCATTCCTGTTAAGAAGGGAAAACACAATTGTAACAGAATTGGGGGCAAAATATAAAATTAAGCATGATATGAACAGGTTACAAAACCCTGAAGATTCAGATCAGATGAAGAAAAATGAGTTACCCAAAGAGGACCTACTCATCTCTATACATAATTTTATCCCTGCTCCCTCTTGACTGAAATTTTCATCCTCGTTTCATTGTGTAGCTTTTTTCTAAAATCTCTATGCTTAACTATTTTGATATTTAATCTCTTTTAACATTATACATTCATGCAAGACTTCTAGGCACTGGAAATAGACTAGAAATTGACCCAGGACTGAATAGTATCTCTGCCAGGTACTTGCTGTGAGGTTTTAGACAGTTACTTAGATAACCCAAGCTGTATTTTCCACAGGGTTGCTCAAAGATTAAATGGGATGGACAGTGCCTTGCTCCAGTTGAAAATGCTGGAGGAACAGCTCAAATACATGCATATCTCAGAGAAACTGCGGGTTTGGTTCCAGGGTTCCCAACCACCATAATAAAGCGAATATCATGATAAAGTGATTCGTAATCTTCATGCTGGTAGAGGGTCTGGTCTTCAATCTGTAAAAAATGCAACACCTTGAAGTGTAAAAATGTGGAGTGCAATAAAACATGGTATGCTTGCGATGGGCTCTCTTACTGATAAAGTTACAATTACTGATTAAGATGCCCTACCCTTCCATAAAAATACTGTGATCATATGTTCTTTTTTAAAAGAATTTTTATCAGTTTTATCCTTTGAAACAAACTTGTTCCAAGTACAGTTTTTGTTAGAACAACAAATGACACCTTTTCTATTTTCTCATGTGCCCAATATATAGCCAGCATATCCAATCACCTTTCACATGAACTATTATAAAAGCTATGCATTTACAATTCCAAAGTGAAGTCCATTAAATTTTACAACACACTATAATTGCGAACCTGCAGATGGCCAGTGACCATTTCTTCTTTTGTCTCTCATTAAGAACTCTAAAGAAATAAATCACTCATTTTCTTCCATTAAAAAAAAAGTTCTCATATTTGCACAGTATTTTGAAAGAACATGTCAGAAAGTTAAGGGATGACTGCTCATTTCTCCCAATTAATTTGAATGGCAGTACATAGTTCTATTGCAAACTATTCTACATAGTAACGTAGTTTGAAAACCATAACCCATACAAGTTAATACTTACTTGTTCAATTGTTCTAGTAATTACACTCACTTGAGACAATGTTTTGAGGAGAAACCAACTCAAGCCCACAAATGTGAGACCAATGGGGACCAGGAAGTGCAGAAACTTGACGATGACCCACCAGCCGCTCTCACAATGAGAACATAAGTGGCCCTGACTCAGGCAGCGTCAGGTTTCAAATACCCTGCAAAGTCCCCACAAGAAAAGCTGACGGGCAGCTCGGAAATATAATCCCACCTTTTACATCAATGCCTTGTTTTCCTTGGGGGAATATTTACTCTTTTTATGATTAATGTTTACTGCTTTTTGTCAATTATCAGCAGATGACTGGGCTCCCCGTGCAATACACCACCAAGACGGAAAGTAACAAAGGAGAGTTTAGTATTGTAATTCAAACAGCTTGCAAAAAGAATTGATCTAATGTGTACTTAATCATCCACATAATTGCTACTGTATTGCTTGGTAATTGGGTGTGAATGATAAGTGGTTCATGTAAATGAGCACATTCCAACTATTACCAATATGAAAAAAATATTTGTAGCCTTACAATTCACAAACTGTGTTCACATACATTATCTCACTTAATTAATTTCATCCTTTCTTTTCTTTCCCTGACAAGTTCAACATTGCAAGGGTCAGTTGGAGGGAAAGCAGAGAGAAAGTGGTGAGTGAATAGAGGAGCTCGGAGTCCCTGAGGGAAGTGGCACTGAGGGAGGTTTGAGAGCTATGCCAACCTGCGTTAAAGTCCAGGCTCTACCGTGGCTTTGCTCTGTGATCTTACACAATGTCCTGAAATTTCCTTAATCAGAATCTTCTCATTTGTCAAAGGAGGGCGAGGGACAGCCTGTCCGAGGTCAAGAAAGATGAGACCTAATTCTATTACTTTCTGTGTTCCTTACCCCTTACCAGTTGCTATGGGCATTGAATATATTCAGTAGGCCTAAACAGTACCTAAATCGGGATCAGGAAACACTTGTTTGCTTTCCTTTCCATCTCAATCCTTAACACACGTGAAAAACAAAACAAAACACTCCTTTCTCTTGCTGGAAGGCTCAAGGAAGTTGCTCTGAGTGTTCCAGGTTCATTTCCCTGAGACATCAGGAC
Organism: Micronycteris hirsuta; assembly: GCA_004026765.1. Lineage (NCBI taxonomy): Eukaryota > Metazoa > Chordata > Mammalia > Chiroptera > Phyllostomidae > Micronycteris > Micronycteris hirsuta. The sequence continues at coordinate 98,629 of PVJI01002223.1, read as the reverse complement.
ACACGGGAGTATAATGAAGTCTAGCCTTTCTCGACCTGGGGCAGACTGGTCCTTATCCTCTGTAGTGAGTATTATATTTCTCAAAATAAAAGTGAAAAATGAGATGGAATAAAACTCTGGGTAGGAATAAAAAGAGAGAAAGAGAGAGATGGAGCTGTGTCCGGATTCCACTCTTCCAGGAAGTGGGCCAGATGTATTGAATCCGTAATCCAGTCAGTTCTCTCTCGTAGGACCGATGTGCCACTGTAGGTCTGAGGTCAAGGCCCTTTCTCCCAAACATTACTTAAGTTTAGACTTTGCCCAAGATGCCACAAATGAGCACTTAATCTGGAGCATGTAAGTTCTATGGAAGAATGTTCTATATCACTCAAAAACAAACTCCGCGCACACCCCCCACAGAATCACTAAACATATAATGCACCACAATTGATTGGGAACTATTCTTGCCTCTAACTGTTTTTTCCATGTCAATGAGGAATAATGATATCAGCCCATGTCTCCCAAGATTATGACAGAACTAAACTGAAATAATAAAACATGGTAATCACCAAAGGTTAAAGCAAGGCCGCTAGATAACATCACCTTTAAATTCAGCTTCACCATATGGCCTTCAGATTAGTCGCACACTGAAAACTTGGCATCACGTTCCATCCCACAATATGGTTTTAAAGTGGGGAAAAATGTGCATCCCATCATTTGGAGACTTGTACTAGTCTACCGGTGAAAGTCAATTCATCAGATATGGGTCTATAAATAAGTTAAGGTATATATTTATACACACTCATGCACATTCACCCACTCCCAACTTTGCCTACGTGTGTTTCTGTATAACACAGTTACAGATCTAATATAATCCTTCAGGCACGTTTTATACCAGCTGTTTCTATCATTCTTCTTCCTCCACCCATTGCCTCCTTTGGCATAAAATTTTACACCTCATCTCAGAGTGAACATTAGTCAGACTGACAATCTCCATAAAATGATTCTTTTTACCCCCCCCCCCCGCCAAAGACTTCTGGGTCATCCCGGTAGCTAATTGGCTGCCACCCAATTCTGCAGCAACTTGTCATAGCCCAGACTTCCTAACTAGACACAGTCCCGCCATCACGGTGAACTGGAATACTTCCATAAAAAAATGCTTAGCGAGCATCTTGTAGCTTACATTTTACAATGATTTTCCCACTCCTCCATCATGGTTGCTGATAAATGATCATATTACAAAAGAGATAAAGGGAATATTTACAGCGTGGCTCTCAATGCTGAAAGGTGAGCCCTCGTGTCACGGCTAAGAGGCCTAGAGAGTATCGGGAAGAGGGCTCGCCTAGACCTGTTTAATTTTCGAGAGAACTTCTGTCTCTGGTGGGATCCAAGTGTTTGTGCCATGGGCAGATTTTCATCCTCTCTTGTCTGATGATATGAAGAACAAGAGTGAGGCAGAACAGGTGACAAAATAAGCAGATAAAGCAAATTCAGTTGATTGGATATAAATTTGGTGATGCTAATGATTTCTAAAAACTCTCAATGAAGCAGCCATTCACTGAAATGTATGGAGATCTGAAGTACAGGCCCTTTAATCCCAAGCTCCTCTGCCTTTCCCAGAGCGGGCCAGCGAATACTTCCTTACCTGCTCCACACAAATGCCAAGTACCACCAAGGTCCCGCTAGATGCAATTTGATCATGTAAAATACTAAATGAAATAATGGGACAGTTACATTGACTAAGATAAGCCATCTAGGTGTTAAGAGTCATATTAGCATGGACTTTATTCAGTAAATACTTTTTGAGAACACGTTACACTGAAGGACACAGAGATGAGACAAATCCGGGTCTCTAGAAGCTTAGCATCGAGTGTGGGCTGTCAGACTTGCACTGAGTAATTACAAGTCATAAAATATATAGTAAGCACTTTCTTGAAAGGTACAAAGAACAGTTAAAAGATGAAAAGACAGAATAGCTATCTTCAGCTGAAGTAAATCAGGAAGGCTTCATGAAGGAGGGGTCTTTTGAGCTAGACCTTGGGAGATGGTTAACCAGGAAAAGGTGCTTCATACGCTCTCCACCCCCCTTTTCTTCACCCCTGTGACTGCTTTCAGATTCCCACTCTGTTTCCTCCTGTCTGAGGTCTTCTGTATAGGAGACAGTCTTCCCTTCTCTTCATTAACACCTACGGATTATTCCCCAGGGGAGCCTTCTGGGACTTCCCAACAACGAAATTTCCTCTTCACTGATATCACAGGACCTTGCATGCGTCCTTCACAGCATCAACCATGGTTTCTCATTTGGCATTCACTTGGGTGACTTTTAAAATGAAGAATTAACTCTCCTTCTAGACTACCAGTTCCATAGCAGGGAACCCTGTCTCCATTGTTCAGTGTGTCCTTATCACTAGCTCACTGCACACTGAGGAAGCACTCAGTCTTGGTACGCCCAGGGACTAAGAACTTACAGGTAACAACACTGAACAAAAGTGGTGAACAAAAGTGTTGAACAAAAGTATACAGGTAAGAACACTGAAGACAGAATAGGAATGAGTTATACTTAATAGCTAAAAGTAAAAATGGAGGAGGATCAATGAGGAATTAGCCAAGTCGGGTAATCTGGGGGCACACTGTGGAGTCTGCAATCTTATTCATCCTTCCATGAAATCTTTCTGAAGCGTACCCGTCAGAATGAATGCATCATTCCTTCTAAGTATTTTCTGCCTCTGTGTGAAATGACTTATGCTTACTTTGTGCCATATTAAGTTGGATGGGGACAGAAAAACTTATTCATGTTCATATCACACAGCCCCAAGAACAATCTCATAGTAATTTTTTTAACATGTATTGAATTGATTTTGTTGAGTAGAACATGAAGATACCTGAACAGGTAAGAGGTATGTTCCAAGTGGAAAGTTACACCAATGGAAGTTTACAGACAAGATTAGCATTGAGAAAACATTTGTACTGGTTACTAAACCACTGTCTCTCAGCTCTAAACCCATCCCCTGTCCTGTTTTCTGATGCTGACCCTATCGTCCAGCAAACCACTTCTCCTTTGTGAGCCTGAAGCTTACCTAGGGTCCATCAGGGAGACCCCAGGGGGATGCCAGGTGAATCTTCCTGCTCACCTGCCTTTTCAGACCACACTGCCCCTCCGTGGCCCCTCATGCTGGCCAGCAGCAGTAGGTTTCACTTTCCAGCTTTTTCCTACCCTCCCAAACCAGCCTCCCCGTAGGCTCTGCACCAGCAGCAGCTGGTGGTGTCCCCGTCACAGTGGTCTCAGATCTTCAAAGAAGCCCAATGGCACCTTCTCCTCAAAAGGCTGGGTTCCTGCTCTGTGAGACCCCTCTCCAAGCTTCAGAGTTCTAAATGCCCACCTTTTACTTTCCTCTCCTCAGCCCAAAACGTGTACCTGCTTCTTGCTGTTATTAGCTTTGTGCTAACCCACTGCTCCCTTCTCTCCCCTCCCCTCAACCTGTTTGAACAATTCCTATATTAAATCACCTCTGTTCCAAAAAGTCGTATGGTCTGGTCTTCTGACCAGACACTGGCACAGTATTAATGGTTAAGGCACAGTTAGGAGGCTAATGCAATAATTCAGGAACAAGGCAGTAAGCCACTGAACTCAGTGGATGGGAGTAAGAATGAAAATACATGAACAATAATAGCAGCAAACACTTATGGAGCAGTGGTCCACATGCCTTGTATGAAATACGAAATTTAATCATTGCAGCATTTCTGAGGTAGGTAACAATGAGGAGTTTATTTATGTGTGAGAGAGCTGAAACAGAGAAGTCATGTGCACAGATCAGAGAGTCGATGGCGGAATAGAGACGCAGACCTGCTCCTATCTAAGCACAGAGTCAGCGGTTGAAGCGCCTGCTACGTATTCTTACCCAGTCTTCCCACCATCACAACAATTCACCAAAAACACGGGCCACCTACAGCAAGTAATGAAACAAAGCCAAACACTGGCACAAGGGAAAGAAAGTCACATTGATGAGAGGGAAGCGCAAAGCCTCCATGGATAAGCCAGCACAGAAATAGTTAAATACGCTAGGTACTTGAATTCTCAGTTGTAAATTGTTTTCACTTTCTTATTTGTATTTTGAATGATTTCCCTTTGATTTAAAAGGGAAATTAACTGAAAAGTGTAAACAACAGATATAATCTATTATACATTTATATTTACTGATTGCCTGAATTCAGACAACTAAAAACCTAGTGGAACAAAATAAGTATGACAAGAGACTTTCTTTCTCACAGAATCATTCTTTTCCTTGGGGCTACATTAATATGTTATTAATAAAAAGAAAATTAAAGTTCTTCAAAATTATGTGGAGTGCCTCAAAGTATATCTCAACTTTATAAAAGATAGACAAATATAAGTAATAATTCTGTCTCTGGTGGTTTATACTCACAGGTTGCTACCTATTTAAATAAAAAAGTAAACCTAGAGATCAGAAGCTCAAAATTAAACAGGAACCAGAGGAAAAGGTCAGATGCATGTGTTGAAGCGCCAGTCTACTAAAAAGAATTTCACGAGTTGCACAACGCTGCCCAGCTTTTAATCACCGTTTCCAGAAACATGGGAAAGACGGTCGGGAAAACAGAGTGGTTAGTAGCAATGCTCTGGAGTAGATCGCCATGGGGTCAAATCCTGCTCTCGCCACGTGTGCATCACCCCGGGCAAGTTCCTTAAGCACCACAGGCTCAGCTCCTCTTTCTACCAAATGCGGACAATCATTCAGCCGCACAATGAAAAGGTGAGTGCGGTATCTGGAACAAAGCAAGCACTCAGTAAATGTTAACTCTCATTTTACATGAAAAACATGGTATAAAGCGGCTGTGTGTGTGCATGTATATACACATATATACCAGTATACATATCAGGTATGCATTATGTTAATAAGATATAAAATTTCATTAAGAACAATGAGTATGAATATATCATCATTATTTGCAACCATGACATTCCAATAGGACCTGTGAGTTTGTTGCTGTTGGCCTGGTTCACAGAGGAAGCAGTTCATACTCAGGATCAAGGAGAAACTTCTGAAACGTGAAAGGCAGCGGAGGGGACTGAGGGCAGAAGAGCCCTGCACTGGGAGCCAGAAGACTCCATGACCCCGGCAAGTCCCTCTGACCTTTCCAAATTGGAGTTTCTTCATCCGGAAAATGACGATACTATCAACTTCCATAGAGGACTTTGCAAGGATTCAATAAAACATCATCACATTTGGCGATGTTTATGAATGAACTTTGCAAAATACTCTGTAAGCTCCTTTCATGGTTTCTGCTAATATTGTCTTCAATGGCATTGGTTGGTCACGGATCCTGCCTCTCCAGAGAAGAAAGATGTGGCAGATCCTCCTTTATCAGACATTATATGTGGAGAGTAAAGCATAAACTTCTTTCCTGGGCCGTTGCATTCACAAATTGGAAATGTACTTTCAAGTGAGGAAAGCCTATTAGCAACTATCAGGAGGGGAAAAAAGGGCTCTCAGGACCGACATGTCAATTTACTCTGCCTCAGTGCCAACATTCACATCACGTCCTTGAGAACCTCCGACTGCACAGGGGAACACCCGAGACCACGCTGCATAAAGCCTGGCATTCTATCACGTGAGCAGGGGGTGGAATATGCATTGCAATTTCAGATAGGTAATGTGCTAGCCCAAATCTGGCTCTTGGAATCTGAGAATATGCAACGTGTCCTTATCTCCTGACTGAAGTTTTTTTTAAATGCTCCACATACCAGTGAACTATAAAAATTGGATACATATGGCATATTCTCTCTCTAGTGCACCCTTTGAACCTAGTCAGTGTAGCACAGAGGAACAGCTTGGTTTCACCTAGGTTCTTTCACGGTAGCCTTACAAGTCACTAAACCGTCCTTGCTGTAGTACTGTCATTAGCAACATAAGGGTTCAAGTTTCCAGAACTGTTGAGAGAAGTAATCACCATAAGGCACAGAGCACGTTCAGCGCCTACTGCCTCTACTCAGGAGGGCCTCTGAGAAGCGATGGCCTGTGTCACATCCACATTTGCGAAGAGGCTTCAAGTAGCTGTGCAAGAAACGGAATATATTCAACCTTGTGTTCTTCGGTGGTGTCTGAAAGATCACTCTGATTACTAAAGCCTTCTATATCAGGAGCATGATATGAATTCCCAATATTCGGCTTTGGCAAGTCAAATTCTCTAAGAGGAAAATAGTATTTTTATCCAGGGAAACATGAAACAATGTAAAACATTGTACCTTGCAGAGTGAAACTAGTGACCTTCAAGCTGGGGCCTAGGAAAAATGAGTCATTGCATTTTGGTGTGTGGATGGATGTGGGGAAGCCGCTGAGATCTGTCCAGGCTACTGAGTGGGTGAAACGCCCAGCATACAGCACGTTCTGCTTGCGTTGTCCTCAAAGACAATGGGAAGGCTTTCACAAGGTGACCACGTCTAGAAAGTTTTATTTTGAAAAGTTAAGCTTTACCACAGGGATGTAATGTACAGCAAAGGATTACAGTCAACAGTACCGTATAACTTTATACAGTGAAAGAAGGTTACTAGAATTGTCATGGTGATGACTTTGTGAGGTACGGAGATGTCCAATCACTACGCTGTGCACCTGAAGCTGATATACTACCATAGGCCAACTGTAATTCAAAACAAAAATAAATAAACGGAATGACAATGAAACAAATGAAGAGTATGGCTTTATTTCTGATAAAAATAAATTTACTTTTTACCCACCCACCCATAAAGGTGTCTTCTCAAGATTAGCCCTTGAACTAATTCATCTACTCACTGCCCCCAACAGCCCTTCAGTGTGGTGAGCCAACACTAACAAAAGTTAACCAGCAAAAGTGTAAATAGATGAGGGCAGTTTGAGAGCGTTTCTGAAAATGGAAAAAGCAGTCTAGGAGGCAGATCTAGTACAAGGTCTATTTTGTTTCTAAAAGGAAATTCTTGGGCAGTGAGAGAAAGCCCTTAGCACTTTGAAAAGCTCTCCTGTTGGCGGAGCGAGGGTGGTAACCTGCCTGCTAGCTCTTGTCCCCAGAGAAAGCTGCCGGTCCGGCAGCAGTACCCCACGGGATGCAGGCTCCGCCCCGTGCATGTCTCCCCACGTGGAGGCCACGGTAAGACACGCCTCTAGCACATGAAAGACGCCCAACTGCCAACTGATTAATTGATCAAAGGTGCTGAATGCACAAATGACTGAGTCTTTTCATGATCTGCTATGACAATCTGAACTGCCATTGCTCCCCTGGGCTCCTGGGTTGAGGGTGGCCCTCTATCACTTATAAGCAATGTGACTTAGGAAGTGACAAACGTTCAGGTCCTCCATTTCTTCAATTGTAAGATGTTTCAAGTGTCTCTGGGTCTTATCACAAAGTCCAATCCCTGGTACGTGAGTGAAATAGATTTCACATCATCCTTGGTTATTCAGCTTCATTATTCCATCAGTCATTAACATGCGCAGGAGTGGACAAAAGCAGATTTACACTTGTGAGTATGCAAAACACAAGAATTCATTCTTGTATTATTTGTTAATGATTATATTATTTTCCATACAAACCGCTGTAAATGTACTTTGGCTCTCCCCTTAACTTTTCTTGTAGATATGTCCATTCCTACCCATGTTTTCAACAACTTGATTGTTAAGTATTACATCACTCTATGATATTTATTATGTAAAGTTTTCCTATTGCTCTGAATTCAACTTCTCGAATAATTTTTTATGTATTTGCATTTATCATTATTGGTATATTTCTTTTAACATTTTTCCTCCAAAGAAAATTCTGATTTAGAGCACCAAAACCCAATTACTACTTAGGATGTTTTAAGGTATTTTTGGATTTGGTTTTAATTTTAAAACTGATAAATAGTTTGTGCTACCTTGAATAAAAATTAAATTACTGATAATATGTTTTATTTGGTGTTTCCATTAGGAAAATGCAAAAGCAATAAAAAGAAAATGTTAAATTTAAAATGACAATATTATCCAGGAAGTAAAAATGTACTTATACATTCAATATTTCTATTAAAAGGCAAATGAGATCTGTCATGCCCAGTAAGCTGAGAATTTTCAGAAACGTCTTCTGGGCTAGCAGTGATCTCTAATCACTGTGCTCAGGAAGTGCAGAGGCTGATCATGCTTTTGAGCAAACAGACACCTGAGGCATTTCCCACAAATAAAGCATGGTTTCTGGTGGATGTCCCTGACAATGAACAGGCCTATGTGACCCCCCTACATGGTGACTCATCTGTTGGCGACTGATGGCTGTGGATCCAGATTGTGGTAAATATTTAACTCTCACAAAATATTGAAATGAAAATACAATGGTGGTGCCATGCAGAATATATTATGTTATTAATCTTTGAAGTGATTTAGAGGGAATATTGTGAAAGAGACTTAAGACTTGGGAAGTGCTTGAGAGAGTAGGATGGCAGAGAAAATACCTTTCAAAAATTCTAATATTGGACATAAAATTATATTTTGTTAATATATTACCTTTGTACTCATTATAGGTCTCTTTTGGTATGTTTTGACTCCCCCATATTTGCAAACATCCCAATCCTCACTAGGCTTCAAGACCTAGTTTAAATGTCATCTAATCTCTGAGGCCAACCTGATTCCCTTACCCTCTCATGGAATTAATTGCTCTACCAGTGAGCAAGCAACTTCACCAAACACAGGCTATGTAACCTTGAATGAAATACTTAATCCTTCTAGGTTTCAGTTTCCCTCTTCTAAAAATAAGGCTAATAATACTACCCACTTTACAGATTTATTATGGGGATTGAATGAGATCATATTCATGGAAATTGCTAAACTATCAGCAGCCGCTTGGAAGAAAGCCTGTTCATTGTGAGTGCTATATTACTGTTTGTTAAATAAATAAAAGAAATTCATCTCTAATGTCACTCACCACTTGTCTTTATCCTCTCTCCTGTCCTGGATGCTTTTCCCAAATAAGGAGAATGTCTTTAAATTGCCATATTTAACCAATTCTACTGGTTTTTTAGTAGCAGTTATAAATGCCTGTTGGGTTAAGAAATGGTCTTTGGGTTTCACTGGGGACTAATCATTATAAACAGAGAATAACCAATAGGGAGATTTTTCTCCCTAAATATTATTTTCTTTGTCTTTTTCTAGACTGTTAATTCTTAGGTCTCAAGTATCCCATCAGTGCTTGATACACACAGTGGGTATATAATAAACATGTGCCAAGTGAATAAAAGTGAGTAAAAAGCCCTTTTTCTCAAAGTATTAAAATGTCTTTAATATTTTACCTGAAATAATGCCCAGATCCTACATTATCATATGCAATACAGGTATGTATCGAGCAGATTTTACTTAAAAATTTTTTAAAGGTTTTAAGTATCTTTAGAAGACTGGCATGTCTTCATCAAGACTTAAAGGCCCTACTTGATTTAATTTACCAGTTAGTCAACAAGTGTCAGTCACACCGGCACCAGTGTTCAGCGCTGTGCCAATGGCAGAATGTATTTCAAAAGAGGCACAGGACATACCCTCGAGGAATTAACGGTCTAGATGGATTAATGACACAGCTGACACTGTGCTTTCAGACTGTATGAGTAACACTGTGAGTGATACAGCTTGTGGTGATCACAGCGCTGAGAACTGGACTAATTGGGAGGCATGTCTCAGAAGAGGCTGGTGGACAGGAAGGATTCGTAGAGATGGCACACGGGAGCAGAAAGCAAGACACTGATTCATCTTCCCACATCACCTCTCCTGGGGCCTTGTACAAACTCATCACACTGTACTGAACTTAATTCCTCTAACTGGAAAAACTAGTGTCCAGAGAGTCAAACCTGCCATGCTCGGTGAGCTAGGATGGGGGAATGGGAAATGTCTCAGGAGACACGAATAGCTAAAACAGGGCTTCTTAGGGGAAGGTGACCCCCAACTAATGATCCTGGAAGTCTCGTGTCTGCAGAGTGTGCAGCCAACTTGCCTTGCGTTTGCTGTCATCCTTCACCCGACCCCCCTGGCCGCCCTGTGAATGACCTGTTCCCAGTCCTCTGGTCGCTTTCTGTTAGGTTAGTATAACTTTCTGCTGCTCCATTTGACTTAAATACTAGTTTCCAAATAAAATATAAACTAATTTGCTGCATATTTTGAAGTGGCTCACTCAAGGCTTTAAGTTTCAAAGTTGATTTTCCTTAGAGGGTTTGTGTATTTCTTACCCTCCACCCCTCATTCTGAAATGATTAGGTAAGTTATATTAAACTGTTCTAAAAGAAGGCGTCTTTCTTTTAGATGTTTTCCCTCTAAACTCCCACACGTTTTATTACTATTTCATCTCTCCTGAGCCTACCCAGAAACTTGGCCTCCTTTGACTCCCAAGCATGCCAAGTTATTAAAAATACCCTTCAGCCAAAATTAAGGAAAGGTCAGTGAAATGAACTCCACATAGGACTCAAGCAGAGCACAGTGATTTCTTTGACTTCAAGTAGGAAATGAGCGGTGGTGCTTTCGGAATGCCAGTTTCTTTCTCTAATCTGTTGCTGGACTCTGTCACACGTGAATGTCTTTTCTTGTCAGATTTCCTCCTATCTCTCCATTTGACTGTCACCAAAACATGAGGGTTAGCTGGAATAACAAGAGCTTATCTCATTCCAAAAATAAGCCAACATTCCACAGAAAGATATGGCACCTTCAGTTGGTATTAAGAGTAAAGTAAAACGAGAACCTTAGCACTCCAAGGTCAATACAGTAGAAGATGAGCAGACACACTATTTTCAGGCTGCTGCTAATTGAGTCGTATTTGGATTGGAACCCTCTGAAAGGAATAAAGGCATCAGGAATGGGTGCGCTAATGGGGAGGAGGCAGCTGCTGGTCTAAATATGGTGAGAGCAGGCCTCCTGCTTGCCTCCCAGACAACATAGAGGTTCAGTGTCTAATTGACCGTCGAACAAAAGGAACAGTATTTTGGAGAAGAAAAAAAAGGACCTCTGCTGTGGCCCACAGAAACCGTTACGGCATCTCACCCCTGGGGGCACCTATGCTTAAGTGCGGTTTTTAAATCCAGCTTTCTAAGCTTGCATCTGTTGCAAAAGTGAACCGTATTCAAGAGTAAAGCAAAATTCATCAGCAAGACTATACTTTTGCTAAGGAAAACAAGAAAGGCATATGACATTAAAATGGGAACTCAGCAACTTGGCAAGAGTTTCTTTATCGAGAGAGATAGAGAGAGAGAGCAAATCATTAAATATAGTAATCCATTGACATTCATGAAGAGATATGTCCCAAGACTTTCATAAATCCCGAATTTATGGTATCACTGTGAAATACAATTACCCTCATAAGAGCGGCCAGGAGTAACTCACACAGATTACTGCATATGACACAGGAATCGAAGAGAAGGAAATCTGCACTGACACACAGCTGTTCTGGCCGGCGCTGCCGTTGGCCTCCTTTGCCAGGACACAATGCAAATTTAAGTCTCAGCAAGATGGTAACTTGCCACAGACTGCTATCCCTGATGGTCATCTTCAAATAGGTAAGCTGGTGACCTTAAAGTCATGAAAACATGATTTTACTCTATTCCTAAGAAGGTAATCTAGTCGACTGTAGTGTAGTTTCACTGATCTTTTGAGAAAAAGCCATTTCCTTTAAAAACTTAAAACCCTATATAGCCCCTTGCCATACCCAGATGGAAGGAGTAGGTGGTGGAAATGTTAGGTTGAGCAGAATGATAGTACCTAAAGGGGAATGAATAGTACCAGGAAATGTATGACTCACAGTATTCTCATTTTCTTGAAGTTCTTTTGTACATTTGCATCAAGGTTTTCCACAAAATTCATTCTTGACTTTAATTGTAACTTCATGTAAGAGTCCTTTACTGAGTTCCTATTATTGCAGAGTACTAATGTCCCATGATTCAGGAGGTACAAAATAAGCACACAATGCCCTTGGAGAGGCCAGATACACCCACATGCATGAAAAACAACACACATTAAAAAAAAAAAAAAGAAAAACTATGAAATTTAGGACTAAACTAGGGCTACAGACACATGCTGTAGAGTGACTGTGAGGTATTTACAAACTTTCGGCTTTGAAGAGTCGGCAATTCTCAAGCAATAAGCAATGGATTCAGCAAAGGCAGAAAGACGTGTATGTGCACGGAAGGGGCCTTATGGGGCCACTGAGGAGACTATCTTACTGGAGCAAAGGGCTGATTTAAAGGCGAGCATGAAAGTCACAGATGAAGTCATCCTCACATTGCTTTAATTATTACACTTCAAGCAAAAAACCTTGCATTCCACTGCACTGAAATACCAAGAAAACACTTGTAAAAGAACAACATTAATGAATTTACGTTCATAAAAATGTCAGCTTACAGATCGCAGTGATCAGGCACCCCACCGGGAGTGGTACGCCCACCACACGCCAGGCGTTGTCCCCGCGCAGACCCGCCCCTGTCAACCCCTGCGTTGTTTAATGGCCTCCTGTCTCCTGGTCACACAAACTGTAGATTCTGAAGTTCTCAAAGAATGCCTTTACTCTCAGTGTAACACAGGAACTACTTCAGTTTGGCAATGTGTAACTCTACCTCTATTTTCTCATCTATGCAATGTTTCTGTCTGAGATCAGAACCACATTATTTCACGTTTGGATTCCTGCACTATCCTCCAGACTCTAACTAGGCGCATTATCTTTGAATAAAAGACATCCTTCCCCTCCCTCCGGAGAAGGAGAGGGGTAGGTGGGGAGGGGTGGATGTGGGGTAGCCCTGACAGCAAGAGCTAATATCCACTGATATGTAATGAATATACTACGCTGAGTGCTTACTTCATAAAGCTTTGTCATTTAATGCTCTCCATGACACTGTTGGAAAAAGAGGGAACTATGATATGGAGGGACTGAACATTTCCCCACTATGTTCATGTAATTAATAATGGCGGAGTTAGAATTCTAAATCAGGCCTAAAGCAAAACCTAAATTTTTCAATAATCATGAATCTAGTCACAATATTTATTACAGTTCTTCTTCCTATAAAATAAGGCACATATTTTGAAGTACTAGCATTGGGATTCTGGGATCAGATGGTGTGGGTTCGGATTTCATCTCTATTTACTAGCTATGTGGCCTTGGGCATGATAATAAATATCTTTAATCCTCAATTTATTATTTATAAAATAAAATAGCATCACCTTCCCTACAAACATTGTTGTAAAAATAAAAGAAGATGATGCATATAAAATGTTTATACAGAGCCTGACACATAGTATGTGTTTAATAACAACTGATGAAGGAATGATTAGACAGATAGACTGATAAAGGGATGAATGGATTTCTTTTAATAGTGATATATCCAATAACATATCACTCACAGTAAGGATATCTACTTTATCCCTAATTATTATGTTTAAAAACTGCTTGCTTTTTTCCAGAGAAAACCATTAAAAGTGCCTTTTAAAAAGAAAAAATAATGAGATGCATATGTATTTTCATAATTATTATCACCATTACCACCTAGAACAATTATCAACATTGAATAAAACTTATAAACCTGCGAGGACATTACATTCCCCAAATGCCTACCCCTCTTCCCTGAAAAATGAATGTGCAAAATACGGAGGCTAAAGAAAAGACATGTGACAAAGGTGTTGCTCTCAGACCTACATGACGACATAGGTATGTTTGTGGTTTGATTGCTATGTCACTAGATTACGCAACTTTCATCAACAAGTGACCTGTTGCCCCAGGGGTGGAAATGCACATGGGTCACCTAGATGTTACCTGCTTTACCTACTTTCTCCCCAAATCCTCACCAAACTCCCAGTATAAATATTTACATCTTCATACTATTATTTTATAAGATATTGTCAGAATTTTCTTTCAATACTAGTATAAGGTGAGCAGAAAGTCCATGATATAAAAATTCAGTGTTTTATAGGTCTTAGTCCTGTGGCATGTGGATAAGGAGGGTCAAAGTGGATAAATCAGTAGCAAAGAGTTGACAGCAGACGGTGTTTCTGTAGTTAGAGAAAGCAGTGTTTTTACTACACCCCAGACAGCGACGCTTCTCTAAGACTCCACTGTTCAAATGCACACCTACAAGTTCACCTTCCAGAAGCAGTATATTCTCTAACTTCAGAGAACCAATTGATTTCCAGACATTTAATTTCCCCAAACGCCTATCTTCCCAATGTGCTCTTGTTCTCCCTATTAAAAATCTGCTAATTGCACAGCTTGCAGGGCAGGAGAAAAGGATTCCCTGAATCCTCACATAATGCTGTTGCCAGGGGAGGTGAACTGTTGCTTTTCTCTGCTTTTGGCCTTGATGGTTTGTATTTTTGAAGTGTCCAATAGAAGCCAATGTGGTGAACACTTGGTAGGTAGCTCAGAGGAACATGTTCACTGGGCTAACCCTTCACTGATCACTTTTTACTATTTATCCAAGTTAAGTAATCCCAAATGAAAAAAGAAAGAAGACACAAGGGCGATGTTAAAAGGGAAAAAGTCTAAGGAAAATATGAAAAAGCAGAGATGGCAATGTGACTAGATGTCTAAGCAAGAACTAATAGCAAATATGGAAACAACTAAGACACTCTGCGGGCAGGGATTAGCCCTGTCTTGATCAGAGTTGTACCCTAGTATTTAGCACAGTGCTGAAGCCGTACTATAGTCACAGAGGACTGCAAACTCATAGAAAATCAAACACACCACAATATAGTTAAGAAAAGCTGAATGTATATACAAACATTGATAGATACAAGGTGCATAAATACATACATGTGCCTAGGAGGGGAAAAATTTCCATATGTGTTTACATATCTATAGACAAGATCAGGTAGAAGGAACCAACATGTTTTAAAAATAGCATTTTGAGCGAATGGCTAATGCAGAGAAACCAAACCCTATCCTACTTAGGCTATTGAGCCTTATTTTTAAAATAAACACGACTTAAAATTGAACAGGATTCAAAGTTATATGTCACTCTTAAATCCCTCAAAATTGCACTGAGGTGAAACGTTCTGATAAAGAAATTACCATGTAGAAAATACGTCCTTTCTTTGTTTATTTAAATAGCAAGCCTATCTCATTTGTCCAAAAAAAACCCAAGTGAGTGAGCCTCACCTATTCTGTGAGCTGCAATGAAGCCAAGAGGAAGAAAGATGAGGTATGAGCAAGAGAAGTTTGGTATTATTTAGAGTGGAACCGCGGACGGACTGTGCTTCCCCTAATCCATGGCAGATGTTCATGGTCAAGCTCAGTGTAAAGCCAGCTAGAACTCAGGACTGTTACCACAAGCGCAATATGTAAACAACTTAAGGGTCAGAGTAATTAAGAAGTTCTGGGAGCAGTGCTTGCTGGGGTTTTAGATTATGTTCGTGCCTCAGTTTTTCACAACAGAGAAGATAATCTGAAGCAGAATTGAGTAACTGTCACATTGCAGCTTTGTCTTTTTCACGCTTCCTTCCAAAAAGGAGATTGACTTTAACAACCTCAACCAAAGACTTCACACAAGAGTGTGGGTTTTCAAACTCAGAGAAATATTTAAAGAATGCTAAATGACCAATTCAAAAACATTTAAAGGCAATCAGAAAATGTTCCAAAGTCCTCAGTAATCAGGGTAGTACAGGGCAGGGCAAGGAGTAGGGTTGAAATTAGCTTCTATATTGGAATCCAAACACAACCAAACATTTTTAAAGTACTCATGCTATGAGCCATCAAAAATCTATTTGTGTAAATATTCAGATGGCCATCTGTTTTAGCTGTTAACATCCTTTCACCCTTTTTAAAAGAATACTTTTTGTTAAGGGAGCTATCCATTGCTGCTTCTCAAGTTCTGTGATTTTGGCGAGTCCACTTCAAAGGTCAGCCAATCAGAGGAGACTTCCGACTGGTTACAGTGAGTGGTTCGGATATGGGCACGTGGTCAAATTTGGGCAACAAAAATCAGACCTGAACTACCTGAACTTTGGTTTGGCTTTGGAGAATGAAGCTTTTCTTTTTTTTTTTTTAAATGGTAGACTATGGCAATATCTATAATTAGTATTATCTTGCTATCATGAGCAAACAGATACGGGAAGGAAAGCCAAGTAGTGCCCAGGGACACAGAGAAAACACTTCCTCTTCATAATAGTTTGGTCATCTAGACTAAATCATGTCTGAAGCTTGCTTATCCTTGAACTTTACAGATAGGAAAATCAATATATCACTGTTGGCTTGTCAACTAATCTTCAAAAGAGTCCTAACTGATGAAAGAAACCCTTGTAAAGGAGTCAAGGACATTAAGATTCAATTAAAGTTATTTCAGTTTTCTAAAGAGAGCAGTCATTTTGAAGACTATTGTTCATATTTGTCCCCTGAGTCCTATGAACGAATCTGTAAGAAAAACCAGAAAAGGCTCACTTCACTAAAGATGATATATTTATTATATATATTTCAGAGAAAGATAAGTACTACATGATTTCACTCACATGTGGAATCTAATGAAAAAACTGACCTAACAAGGAAAATGGAGACAGACTCATAGATGGAGAGCAGGATGGCAGCTGAGGGGATGGGAGATTAGGGGCGGAGGGATTGTGTAAAAAAGAAAAAAGGACTCATGGACATGGACAACAGTGTGGTGATTGTGGTGGGGGGGACATAAGGGGCTAAATGGTAATGGCAAAAATACAATAAAGATTAAATCAAAAAAGACTATTGACTATTCAAAGCAAAAATGATAACCATCTGTGGTATAGCTTATAGCACACATTGAACAAAATGATATAAAACAAGAGTATGAAGAGTATGTGGAATGATATGGAATTACACACTTTTAAGGTTTTACACTCTTCATGATTAACATAACATTTGAAAGTAGACTATGAGATGTTAGAGATACATGTAATTTCTGGAAGAATCACAAAGAGGTAAACCTAAAAATGGGACACAACCTAAATGGAAAAGAAAAATGGAATACACAGATGATATATTCATAAAATGAAAAACTACTCAGCAATAAAAAATAACCACTCATAACACAACTACATAGATGAATCTCAAAAAACATTTTGCTGTATGTAAGAAGTCAGGCAAAAACGAATTTATTCTATATGCATGCACCTAATCCCTCTACATGAAATTCTAGAGTAGACGAAATGAATGTGTGGCTACAGAAATTGGAAAGCCTTGGCAGGGACGGCTGACCCTGCAAGAGGATGACGAAACTTTATGGGGTGGTGGAAATACTGCACATCTTGTTTCGGGTGGTGGGGGCATAGGTAGAAAAAATTATCAAATCCATTCATCTGCACGCTTTCAAGATCCCAGTGTTTCACTGAATATAAATTTTACCTCAACAAAAACATTTTTAAGTCTCTATAAGAGGTTAGGGGTCCAAGGCAGTTCTATTTTGAGAATAATGCAGGAGAATGGGGTGGAATGGCTTAGCACAATCGAAGACTCCAGAAAACCGAGCACAGCCTTGACACTTGGAGGACTTCAGTACAGGCATCTTCCCCGGCACTCCAGGGCTGAGAAAAGGAACAATAGCACCGATTTTCCTGCAGCCTGAACAGTACAGGGAGGCAGGGCAGAGGCTGGGGACAGTGGGAGGTGTCCTCTTGGTAGCATTCACATCAACACCCCATGAACCAGCCCCTGCATCAGGACCAACAACTGTGCCAACCACAGTGAGTGCTGGCACAGACCAGCGGCTTCTGCATCAAGCACAGTTTCAGGACAATGGATGGCTGTGCCAGCATCAGAGATGGGGGTGGCCTCATACTGAGCTTCTACAGTGAGAGTTTATCTCATTATCTGGTTGTGATTGAGAGAATTTA
This sequence comes from Micronycteris hirsuta, assembly GCA_004026765.1. Lineage (NCBI taxonomy): Eukaryota > Metazoa > Chordata > Mammalia > Chiroptera > Phyllostomidae > Micronycteris > Micronycteris hirsuta. The sequence goes on along the minus strand of PVJI01002223.1, from coordinate 80,834 downwards.
GAGACTTGTTCCAAGGCATTTTTGAGAAATCCCCCATGGCCGTCCAGAAATAAGTCAGGGAGACTCAGAAGGGGAAAGAGAATTCAGCAGTAGTTGGTGGAGATGAGAGCTAGAGAAATGTCATTCATAGACTGTTCGCGTGACCCACATTCACTCCCAGGGTGGGATGGCCTAGGGAGACACAAGTGATTCACCCCTAAAATTTGGGGGGGTTATTTGACTCAGATAACTTTCTTTCCTTTACTCAGGAAGACTTGGAGCTCTAATTCTACTTCATCCTGAAGTGTACGAATATTTAAAGAATTAGAGATTTCAGAGCTGAATGGAACTCTATATATTGCGATGTAAGAGATCAGTCTACATAAAAATCTTAAAGCGGCTTTCTCTTTCACTGCTGCAGCAGTTTTCAAACTTCAGCATGCACAGATTCACCAGGATGGCTTGTGAAACACATTGGAGGCCCCAATGCCACTGTTTTTGCTTCAGGAGGTTCCAAGTAGGGCCTGGGAATTTCCATTCTAACAAGCTCACAGGGATTGTTCATACTGCTGTTCTGGAGAGGACATTCTCAGAACAGCTCCATATTCCCAGCTTGAAGTTGGGGATCAGAAACGAGGAAGGAAACATTTTTTTGAGCAATGAAAATAAGGACAAAAGACTAATTTATTGGGTTCTTGCTATGTTCCAGGCACAATATTATATATTTAATATCCCTTAATTCCAACAATAATCATGCATGGATTGTATACTTCCCTCCAGTTTACAGATGAGAAAACTGAATTTCAAAGATTCAATAACTTGTACAAAGTCATGCAACTAGCAAGCAACCAGGTTTGAAACCAATGTTCCACTGTGTTCCAAAGTCCACATCCTTTCCATTATTTCACAAAGGAGGAAGATTATTCAATAGTGCTTTATAGCAAGAATCAATAGCCAAGAAATTCTAGAAAAGAAAAGGTTGCTTTTCCAAAAGTTGTTAAACCCCATAAAAATCACGATAGATCTTTAGAAGAGAAAGAACAATAAACCTAGATAAAACAGAATTTAAAAGATGGGAGAAGTAAAAAGGCATCTTGTTTACTAAAAAAAAAAAAAAAGAAAAAAAAGCTGCTTTCTCTGGTACTTACTCCCAGGAGAATTATTTAAAAAAATTAAAAAAAACCCTGAATTTTTCAACTCCTCCCTATCAATCTACATCCCTTTGGCTCGCAAAGGTGCCAAGACAACACAGTAACAACAGCTGGGCAACGCTGAGACTGAAAAGGCAGTAGTTCATCAACCTTCAGTCTGAGAGGAAACACTTAGGTTCCTGCCCCGTGTGGCTTTCAGAGACAAGAGTGACCGACCACCTGGGTTGGTCACTTTTTCCTTTTTAGTCGTGTGGCTTCTAACGCTGAGCCGCAGCACTGTAGAACCACGGCACCTGGGTAAAACATGAGCACACCGGTATCCACATTTTCCCAAAGCAGACAACCAAGTTCTGCCTGTGCATCTACCGGTACTTCAAATTACTTGAAAAGAGGAAATTATCAGAAAGATAACCCACAGTTAGAGTGGTTTTAAAAGGTGTCTAATTCAAAGACTTAACCGGAAAAGGAATGCCACACAAAAAGAGAACATGAACACCGCGCAAACCCTCAGGTGAATGAGATGGCCACAACCCCACTTTAAGGCTGCAGAGAACTGTGTGGTCTCAGAGTTAAAGGGCTCTAACAATCATGTGGGCCTGTGTTTGCCAAATACGTCTGAGGACAACCCTGAGCTGTTTTCATTATCATTGCCTTGGAGTATCTGGTAAATACATAAATACGAAATCTACGACAAGAGATTAGGATTCAGAAAGTTTCAGGTGGAGCCATGGAGGTGTGCATTTCCCATGGATACTAGGTGATTTTCATGTTCACAGGGTTAAAAATAGTAGATCTATTGCATTCTCCTAATTTGGACAAGGAGTTGCTCCTTAAGAGTATTAAAAGTGTGCCCTGGTTGGTGTGGCTCAATGGACTGAGCACCTACCAGCGAACCGGTAGATCATCAGTTCGATTCCCAGTCAGGGCCCATGCCTGGGTTGCAGGCCAGGTCCCCCAGCTGGGGGAGTGCAAGAGGCAACCAAATCTCTCGCACATCTATGTTCCTCTCCCTCTCTTTCTTCTCCCTTCCCCTTCCTCTAAAACTGAATAAGTAAAATAAAAAATCTTAAAAAAAAATAAAAGTGCATTAAAGGAAAGAGAAGTGTTCACTCGTGTCCTGACACAGACATGTGGAAATTATTACATTTAAAGGGCCAAGTTCATCAATGCATCCGCACCCGGTCACTGGGAATATGACCACTCGAGATTCACTGGGAAGCATTAGCAGTGACTGTTTGACATGGCAAGTGACAATGCTAATAGAAGTGGTGGCAATAGTAGAAAAGCACTGCCCTCAGGGGTTGATGGCACCCAGTAACTTTCATGGTAACCACCAGTGATGCCCAGTGCCAGGAGTGATACTTAGCAGAGAATCAGTGATGAGCAGCCAGCTTGATGGACGCCAGGAGGAGAAGTACAGCTGTGGGGAGGCTGCCTGGACTTGCTCATGAACACTTTAAGAGGCACTCCCTGGGTAGCTTTGAACTGGGCAAGTATACTACATCTTTCTACTTTTTTTAAAGTTAGTTGTTCAGTGAAAATTTCTCTTTTTGCTCACACTCATGATACTTTTGATAATCATTTTTCTACCCTTTTAATTCTAAATAATCAGATTTTTAGTATTGTCAAAGATGTGAATTTACTGTATGCAAAAAATATTTTATTAATCGAGGGATCATTTTACACATCATACATAATCATGCCTGCATTATAAGAACATAGAAATACCCACAAATCAGTGCTTAACTAAAAAAACAACTTTTAAATAAAAACACATTTTTAAGCCATACAAACATACAAGATTGACAGAAAAATTGCACATACATTTAGCTCTCTCCTTCTTTCTACCAGGAAGTACTAATATTAAGCAGTACTATTATTTGTAAATATCTTTCAAATATATGAAACTCATCATTATTCTAGTGTATGGTAGGATGTTAAGATGCATAAGCAGTTAAATAATTTGTGGTCAAATATTCTCACAAGAGACAAGACAATAATAGAATTTCATTTCACACTCACTCGGAATCTGCTTGAACTAACATAATGACCAACAAATTTGAATGATGAAAAATTGATGATCATGGACTCATTGAGCTACTGAAGATTCAGTCCCTTTAAAATTGCACTGAAAACTAATCTGTTCTTCACACCCACTATAAAGTAGCAGAATTAGAAGAAATTAATATAAATAATTAACTTAAATGCATAAACTCAGGCAGTGGCAGTTTCTTGACCTGTTACTGCAGTGCCTAATCTTTGAGAACATCCTGTTCGTCAATGTATTTATTCCCTTTTTCAATGTGTGATAATTAAAACTTAAAATCTACACAAAAAAATAACATTTTAGTATCACCCCATCATGAGCATATTTATCTACATATATTCAAGCCTAAGAAAGAATAAAAATATCTCCTCTAGCAGTTTAATTGGGGTGATACAATGATTGAAATTAAAAAGAACAGATGAAGAATAACAAATCAACACATGCTATTTTTAATTATCTCTGGGTACAAAATGCATGGGATCTAAAACTCTGTCTTACGGTATGCTGCATTTCTCTTGTAAGTTAAAATTAGTCAACTTTTAAGCTTAACATTATATATCATCTAGACTAATTCCTTCACGCTGCAGGAGTAAAAAAACACACCTTAAAAAGTGACATAATTTTGTTAAGTTCTTAACGATAATAACAAAAATAAAAGCCATATAAATGAGAAAATGTATAATAAACCCCTTAGTTCAACAAAGGAGGGGCATGGTTTATATGCATCTGTATATCAGCTCGGATCAGACTTTTAAAATGTCCCACTTCACCCCATTCAAATATTGGTTCAAGTGACTTTGTAGAAAAGCATTTGCTGAGCCTCCTTTCTAAGGCAGAGCCATCCAGAGTGTCTCCTTTATAGATTCACCACTACTGAAATTACTGTTTACTCTTGGTTTGTTTGCTTCCTAACCTTAATCATCTTCTTATAGCTCTTCACTCTAGAATGAAAGCTCCATGCAAGCAGAATCTCCTCTGAATTGCCCATAAATCTGTCCCGAGCACTGGGTCCCAGCACGAGTCCCAGCATGGTGGGGACTTTGTCTTAATCTTACCCACACTGGAGCCTTCTCTACAACATCATGAAAAATAATCCCAACGAGCGAGGGCCAAATAAAAGTATTCATGTAACTTCCAAGAAACAAAGTTTTAAAAGGGGCACAGTATCAACTCTTCACTCACACCAGACAAACTAAGAAGGAGGCAGCATGGGAAACCAGGCGAGCGATCACCTGAAGAATCGATCCATGCCCTCTTGTTGTTTGAAAACAAGTCATTGGTCTCTGCTTCAATGTCATCTTCTGAGACTCCTTTATTGTCAACTGTGTCTAAAACAGCCATCACCGACACCACTCCCTGCTGCTTCCATGCCTGATCCCCATCTTCACTTTTTCAAAACTAATATTACTTCCTGAAATTGCATTATTTACTTATGTGTGTTCTGTTTTTATTTCTTTACTGACTTTTCCTAAAAACCTAAGCTCCATTGGTGCAGCTTTGTTTGTGCGCCTCTGCATCACAGAACCTAGACATGCACCAGGGTCACAGACGGAGCTCAGGAAAGGTTTGTTAAAGAATGACACCGGGGAGTTGTGCTCTCAGGCCCCCCTGTGCTCACTTTCAGACTCAGCCCTTCCCTATGACACTTCATAGACTGCATCCTTTTCATTCATCCTGACTAAAAGCATGACGCTCTGAGCCCCTGCCTGTATCTTACTGAACTGAACCATACTGTCTTAGCTCCAAGAAACCTACTAATAAGCCGAAGAATGAAATGCAGTGAAAAGGAAGAAGGCAGTAAAGAGAGGGTATTAGAGAAAATTCTGATTAGTACATAAAAGATTTTCCAAAGGAACAAAAGCAAAATGAAATCAAAGTTATGAAAAGGGAAAAAGTAGATAATGGAAAAGCAGCAGGGATGATTCATAGTTGGAGATGCAGTGAGGGGAAATCATACCAACTGTCCATGCTGCGTTCATTTTCTCTGCCAACAAATACATGTTTTTGTGAATTCTAAAGGATCCCTTTGAAAGACTCCTTGCTGCCCCTGGCAAACGCAGTCAGCTAAAAGTTCCTTCTGCATTCAACCCCTTTTCTCAGGCCCTCTGACATTTCCAGTGGGTTGGAGCCCTCACCACATTTCTGTTTCCTGAATGGTTCCCACCAGCTTCAAATTCCAGGAGAGGAACATCAGTACCCTCCACCTCTGGTATCACTCTGCCCTCCACCCGCACCCTGTGCACTGCCAGTGGTGACTTCCTCACCACACAAACCCAGGCACTCCCCATTCTCTCTCGCTGCAAGCATTACCACCTACAGCCTCATCCCTCCCTTTCCTTCTTAGTGCCTCAGTTCTTGAAGCTTGTTGGCCTCACTCATCGCAAGGCAGAATCTAGCCATCTCATGCAATCTACACATTAAACTCTCTTGTCTGAAATGAAATATACCATTTTCATGGATTGTTTTGCCTCTGTCTATGGGTGATAAAATGCCTTCTTAAGGAAAAAGAGCCTCTCCAAAGGTCCTGCTCAAAATTTGCAAATGAAAGGTCATGAGGATTGTGAGCCCTGACAGTTTTTATTTCTTTTTGCAGTGCAAGTGCCTGACTTACGCTTTGATTGCTGAGGCATCACTTCAAAGAGGGCTGTTTGGAATAACACACAGCCAGCCACACACGTATAAAGAGCAAGGGTACCTCTTCCCAACTGACAGCTCCTGAGTTTCAGGCATCCTGCTTATCTCAATAACTGACCATTTGGGCCACCTGTTTTTTTCATTTCCTGGGCTTTAAATTCCCACTCTTATGTTTTAAATTCACCAGTAAACAATCCTCGCCCCCCACCCTCAGTCCCAACAAAAAGGACCCCGGGCCTGCGCACTTGCTCTCTTTCTCTACCCAGGACCTCACTGTGTAGCCCCGGGTGTGCTGTATCATTTCCAGGTCCTGTAAGTAATACTTATTTGTTCGAAGTTTCCTGATGGTTATTGCTAACGGACATCTTGCGTTTACAACAAGAACCCTGAGTGCTGGTCCAGCAACAACATCAGTTATTGATAGCCTGATACTGGCACAAAACAACATAAATTAATGTTAATGAGGGCTGAACTTCATTTTCACGAAGAAATAGAAACAGATGAGAGAGTTGTGACTCTGACAAGACATTCTACACAAATTATGCTATAGCTTTTTGTGCTAAAAGACCAGAATTTTTTCAGAATGTATAGAAAGCACCTATTGAAAGGACATATCATTCCACCACAAGCCCATTGTTCAGTGTAATGGAAACTTAGTAAAGGTCTAACAAAAGATTTTTTTAAAAATCCCACAACATGGGAGCCCCACACAGAACACAATAAAACATATTATTTTGTCCATCTCAGAGACCAAAAGCATCTTTGTAAAATATCATCTTTTATTGGCATGATCATGTGGCATGAACTCTGTGGATAGAAGCATAATAAGCCTGCAGGAACTTAAGAAATTGTGGCAGAAATAAGTCACTGATTTGCATTTTTCACTTCCAAGTTGATAATGAGAACATCAGGCTTTAAAAAATGCAGAGCATTTTACTCAGACATTTTGTAGGAAGTGTCTTCAAACATGTCTCAGTGATAAAAAAAAATACAAAGCACTGATAATACATTAGAAAGGATTCTTTTAAAACACATTTGTAAAACACAACAAACCTATTTCCAACATTTGCAAACCAGCGTTAGAGGAGAGTCAAATATGACTGTCAGCCCCGGGCTATCCCGAGCACCAGTTTTGCGTCCTTGAGTTGGTTATTTTATCCCTCCAGCAGATACAATGGGCCTAATACTGTCTTCACAAAGTTTTTGTTGGGGGACTAACCCATCTAAGGCCTGGCATGCAATAGATATTAGCCACCTTTTCCTTTGTGAGTTATAAAACATGTTTTTTTTTTGTTGTTGTTTTTTTAAAGATTTTATTTTTATTTATTTTTAGAGAGAGGGGAAGGGAGGGAGAGAGGGAGAGAAACAGCAATGTATGGTTGCCTCTCACATGGCCCTCATGGGGACCTGGCCCACAACCCAGGCATGTGCCCTGACTGGGAATCGAACCGGGACCCTCTGGTTCCCAGCCCGCGCTCAATCCACTGAGCTACACCAGCCAGGGCCAAAACATGTTTTTTTTATATTACCCTTTCTCACCCCGCCTGCTTCCCCCTTTCTGCCTGGCTTCTTGTCTGGACTCCAGTTAGGAGTATGTGATACCTCGCTATTCCCTTATCACTAACGTTCTTGAATTAAATTTGTGATTATTAATTATGCTGATAAACTCAATGGCAACCAGAATATTTTACTTTTTTTACACAAATATCATAAAAGTGCATGACTAGGATTCTTTCCATTCAAAGGCAAGGGTGTTGTTTTTTTTTTAAATGGTTTTATTAAAGGTATTTCTTACTTTACAAAAATAACGTGAATTTGTATACTTATTACTGGATTTTATTTGTTCTTGATTAAATGTGAGCAATTTGAAAATTTCTCCTTCTTTCTTGCGATCTGGAATAGAAAACTTTTAAATGTTTTATGTCCAAATCCTTCATAATTTAGCATGACAGTCAAATCTCTTTCTGCATGCCTCAGCTTTTTTATATCTTTATATACATGTCTAATAGACACAATTCTGTTTACAGAGGCATTATGTTTCAAATATGTTTGTAAGTTGGTTGTTTAGAATCAAAAATTCATTTATTAAAATGATTGCATAAAATCAGTTCAATTTCGGTTCAGTGTTCAGATATTTACTGAACATATTCTTAGTTGAAGTCATAATGATATTAGGTTTTGGGCCCAAGCCAACTTAACATTTGGGTTGGGGTTTTGAGCGGAGGCCACAAAGGTGGTTGGTCAGAAAGTCGGTGAGTTATATCAACTATTTTTTTTAATGGTACGATTAAAAAAGGTACGATTTTAAAGTAGCTGGATTTTCCTTGGCATGACTTTATTTCTGCTTATTTATACCATCCAGACCTTCCAACGCATGTACTTAGGCCTAAAGCAACTTCGCCACCTTTCAAATGATGTACCCACCACCTAGCACCACCCCCTAAATGCTCAATGGTCTCAAACCACCAATCTCTAGTTTACCACCTTGCAGGCTCACTGCCTCACTGCCTCACTTCAATGGACAGAAAATTAATTCATAAACATGCAAAAATATAAAGGCCCAATAGTTCCAGGACCCTTACAAAAGTTTTACTGTTTTCAAATGCAATGCATACTCATGAAAAGTAGTTATCTAGTTGTTAAAATTGCAGGGAATATGATAAAAGGGAAATAAATTTTTTCCTTATGGAAAAAAGTATTTGCATGCAGCTAGTAGGCTATGCTCACCTCATAGCAGATAAGCTCTGCCTAGGAATCTGTCCCCCGCAAGATTGTTTTGCTTCTTATAGGTCTTATGATTTCTCTGTTTCTTTACCTTTTAAACTTCTATGTTTCTGTTTGCTTGTTTATTAACAATAGCTCCTAAAGTGGCAGAGGTGATGGTTCAAGCACTTGGAGCTCTTTATTGGCTTTTTTCAGGGAGCTGAGAGATGGAAAATGGGGACCCGGATGGAAGAGACCATAATATTGGCCATTTGTAACTCAGGACGTTGTTCTCTTTCCTAGGAGGGAAGAAGGTGTGCCTGCCTTTGTAATTCAGTCCAAGACAAAATAAAAGGTGTGAAAGCTTAGTCATCAGAACTGGAACTAGGCGATTTACCTTTTTGTATTGTTTGTAAAACAAATGTACTTCACATATACAAGGAATCCAAACAGAACCAAATGAAACTTGTGCAACATGAAAGCTGTCTTCTTTGAGAAATGTTTGCTAGAAGAATATAAACGAGTTGCTGAACACGTGCAGTTTTAAATAAATTTTACTTTTAAAAATCCGTATTATTTAAACGATCTCCAGCTGAACAAAGTATAAATTCAAATTGGCAGCAGTTAAGGATGCGGCAGTTAATGTGATTTGTCTTCAGTTTGACCCCTGCTTGCTCTTTCCTGTGGATTCTTTCTTCTTTCCTTGAATCTTAAATGTTGGAGCTTTTTAAGGCTCAATAATCTGCCCAATTCTCGAACCACAAACTCCCTAAGCACTTCTTCTTATCCCTCTGGACTTTGTTCCCATGATATGCTAGCAATTCCCATGTAGATACAAACCTGATTATCTCTTGAGTTTCAGACATGTGAGCCCTCTGGACATGAGTCACAGAACCTTAGGCTCAACCAGGACAAAATCCGTCTTCCTCATTCAGCCGTATGCTTGTTTGAGTTTCTAACAGGCTGACTTTGACCACCACCTGCTCCATGATCACGGAGCTAGAAACCTAAGTACCACACTCCCTATTTTTCTCTCCTTCTCCTCTAGCATCAAGCCAAAGCATGGCAGGTTTGCAGCCTCATGTCACTCCAGTTTTTGTGAGCCTGCAGTTCAAAGTGTTGCCATTATATCATTAGACACTCAGCTTAAAAAATGTTAGGAGAGTAATTTCCAAATAGCGGCACCTTAGAATCATCTGGGAGACTTTTAAAAATATTAATACCAGGGCACCATTCTGAGAAGTGCTGATTTAATTAGTCTGAAATGGGTTCAGTCATGGATAGTGCTTAGAAAGTTTCATATGATTTTAATGAGTAGCCAGCACTGAGAACCACTGCGTAAGAAATTACTCACTTCCCTCAGGATAAAGCCCAAACTCTGTTGTCTGATTCAGAAGACCCCCACGCAATCTGAGCCGCAGTCATTTCTGTAGCATCACCTCTTATCACTGTTTCCCACCCCCACCACGGGCACTTCAAATGACAAAATACCAGACAATTTAAACTGCCTTCCCTGTTTTAGGCTTTTTCTCTGTTTACTTGGTGCCTTTCTGTATGCTGTTTCTCCCGTGCACAATATTCCGCTATTTCCTTACCTCAATCACCTTGACCTGCCTTTCCTTTGCTCCAAGAGTCTTGCCTGTCACATCCCAAGGAACCCAAAGTCGGTGGGATGCCTCTCTCCTATAGCGCATGGGCCTCACTCCAATGGGGCATCTGTCACTCTGGGTTGTCTTAGGAAGTTCCCTTCTCTGACTCAGTCCCTGTCAGTGAATATATCTTTTTCTTTGTATCACAAGCTCAATGACTTATTTTTTTAAAGATTTTATTTGTTTATTTTTAGAGAGAGGGGAAGTGAGGAAGAAAGAGAGGAAGAGATACAGCAATGTGTGGTTGCCTCTCTGAGGACATGGCCCACACCCAGGCATATGCCCTGACTTGGAATCGAACCAGTGACCCTTAGGTTCATAGGCCTGTACTCAATCCACTGAGACACACCAGCCAGGGCCATAATGGCTTATTTATATGTGCTCATCAAGTGCTGTATGAATATTTACAGGAACATATAAAATTGAACTGTATTTTTAATTGTATTCCATTTAGAAATAAAGATATTTGTATCACTTCAATATTTCAAATCCTTTATGGTATTAATACATATTTTTACCAATTTGCAAACTTTAAATCACCCACTTTAAACTCACACTCTTTGCATTCAATTTACCATATAGGAAAACACATTACTAAATGCTATTCAAAGAGGTTTTCTGAAAGTAAAATTAGAAAATCCATTATTTTCTCTTGAAATTATTTTTAATAGGAAAAATGTTTTATGAACAACAGAAATGTACTTTTCCAATTTCCTGGGGGCATAAAGGTAATTTTCATAGTCTAGCTTTTACCTTAAACTCTAAACTGCTTATGAAATTAAAATTACAAAGTATAAGATATAAGATTAAGAGAAAATGATAATAGATAATAAAAGCAACTTAATAATATGAAATACAACACAGCAATTTATCTTGACAAATATGGCCCTCTGAGGAACAAAGATACCTACGTCACACCTCACCGCTTTCCACTCCTAGGTAACCGCTACTTTCAGGATGCTGACTGTAAGTTTAAACTCCATTTTACTTTCAGGAAGCCCCCCAAGGCATTGCTGGTGGTGGCCGGTGGCCAGCTGTCCTCTCCATTCACAGAGGTGGGCTGCCCTGCCCTGTCTTGGTTCATAGTGACCTTTCACAAAATCTTTCTCCATTGCCTGTCTCCTCTCATGCACTAGAAACAGATTTTCAACCTTTCTGAAGTATGTGTTTTAAAAATGGCAACAGTCACTGCATAGAGATCTGCCTTGTTATCTGCTTAAATACTTAACTCTTACATGAATGAGAAATCATCTCTATAGTATTAAGCACTTACACTTTGGATCTATTTCTTATTACAGCTAGCATTACTCTAACTACTACATGAAATGCTGCTATCCCAATTTTAAGGATGGGGAAACTGAGGTTCAGAGAGAAAGACTAGGAGACACAATGTTTCAACTATAATTAGAATAATTATTACATACTTAATTCTCTTAATTTTCACCTCAAGGCAATTATTTAGTGTGTATTAACCAAATTCAAAGTCAAGGTGTGCTTTAGCAGATGTGAAAGCTCTAAGGTGGTATTATATCCCTCGTCAAGTTCTCAGAGGTCCACAGGCCACAGAAAAGCTGAGAACAGCAGTAGTTCTCAAGGACGACCCTGGTGTATTATTGAAAGTGGAGATTACTTTAAGGTAGTCCTTTCAAAGCAAATTTGTAAAGTTACAAGTAGCAAATACTCTTACTTCAGTACAAATAGCCAGAAAACAAAATTTGTGACTCCAGGAAGGTAGAAGGGTAATAAATTTCCACCAAACATCTAATAGAAGGGTGACATTGATCTGGCTGTACCTGTACAGCATTTTATTTAAAACTCAGCACAAACTTAGGAAGAAACATTCCATATTGATTGATGTGAAAGCCACAGCTCCCAGAGGCTTGGAGAGCTGGACACATTCACACCTTTCAGAAAGGGAAAAGCTGAGACTGAACATACCCCTGACCTGCCTACATGCCTTGTGCCGTCTACTGTGGACACCATTACTTAGACCCATCGCTTACATGCCTTAAGGAGAAGGCAGGGGCTGTAACAAAGCCGACCAAATAGAGAACTGCAATCTACAAAAGTGCACATGGCTCCTCTGATGCGCGACCCCAGCTCCTCTTCCTCAGCCAGATATTGTCAGGCAGAAACGTAAACCCAGGGTCTCATACCCTCAAGTTTTAGAAGTCAGAAATCTACATTTTTATGTGAGATGTCCCAAGGCTTGATTGTTGACAAGGTACATGTTACTGAGCTGGCCACCTAGCACATCTTGGGCCGGACGGGATCCACCCACTGCCAGTTTGCGACTTCTCATTTTAATGGTCATTCAGATCAGGTTGTACTAGCCAGCCGCAAGAAACAGCAGGGATTACGTGCAATATCTTCCAAACTCCAAATGGGAACCCTTAATGCTTTGGGAGATTTCAAGCCTGGTGAAAGGAAGGCAAAAGCATTTTTTTATAAATTAAAAAATGTGTAGAGTCAGCTTCATGTCTGTCAGCGGAAAAAGTGGGCGGCAGTTGTGTGCTTGCTGCCAGACTACTCTTGCAACGCAGCCTCATTCTGATAGGAGTACTTGCAGCTCAGACGAAGGTGAACCCAAGGTTTTAATACAAGGCGTAACAGAATTAAATTTTTACAGCAAGCTATGCTCATTACAAGGGAGGAGGATCCCCAGGGAGGCACTAGAAACAATTCCATCTAATTAAAATATGGATAACCCACAGAAAAGCTGGGCTGGGTCCTCTGAGATTGCTAAAACTGAGGCAGATTTCCTGACCTGCACTATTCCAGATGTGCACCCAGCTGGGTAAGGGGACCAAGAGCCTTATAACACAGAGCGCGCTATCATTTGTCCTGTTCATGCCTCATTCTCTCTTCCTATTAATGTGGCCTCTTAACTACATTTATTCATAACCCTTAAAGTGGAGAAGAGCCTCTGGCTGACCCAGACCACTTTGAATAAGTATGCAGAAGAAAAACTGAAATTAATATTTGAGCTTTCCTAATCATATTAGGCCACAGGTTTTAAATCTTTTAAAAATATTCCGTGAGAGTAAAAGATATCAAGATTTGAAAAGCCTACTTAAGCTAATTTCCACTCGCAAAGCTCAGTATGCTGAGGATGCACCCTGTATTTGCGATATTACTGATGGAGGCACATCTCACTTTATGGGAAACAAAGTTTCCACAAAGTTAGTTACGAAGACATTTTCTGTAAGCAAACTCAATTTCCTTTCGGACTTTTTATACAATTATAGCTCTGTATCCATGGGCGGGGAGGGGGAGGACATCAGACACATGGAACTAAACATTTGTGGCATGGAAAGAATTTCAAAGATGGCTAGGTTCAAAAGGATTGAAAAATAAATATTTCATCTTGAGTTAAAAAAAAAAGAATAAACTAACTTTTCTACTCCTCCCACCATCTAGTCATATACATCTCTTCTTCCAACTGCAGAACTTTCTTAAAAGTATAGCAGCTGAATGTCAGCTGAATTTGCACAAGAGACACAGGCCTTTGGCTGGGTACCAGTAGGAAGTACCTTGATGATCCTGAATGAGTCGAATGCCTGCCTCTAGGCTATAATTTGTTATTGACCGAATGACTAGGTTAAGAAACAGGATCTCTCAAGTCTTTTAAAAACCAACAATTCTCATTACTAGAACTTGCTCTCCTTCTTCTGCCTGGTATTTTGTAATGTTAAGTAGAACTATTTAAAGATCACATTTTGCTGCTATTTGTAACTTTATAGTCTAGAGACAACTCTTTGAGTTTCCCGAAGCTCTCTGACCACCGAGGAGCAGGCAGCTGTGGGCAGCAGAGTGAGCAATGGGGTGGGACTGCTGCAGACTCCTGGGAACTCACATGTCAAGGAAAGACCACCTGGAACTGTTTTTTTCTGGGCAATGGAAACAGAACAGTGAAAGCCAGAAAAGGGATTTAAACGCTGATTACACAAACCTTTAAGATCTACTCATGGTTTCCAAACTGTTGGAGATTCCAGGAATGCCTCATTATGTGCAAACCAGTCCCCAAATCCTCCAATTCATCTTATGGACCTGATTTTAGTGAATGGTCTGGAAATTCTGTAAACTTTAAAAACAGTATACATCTTCACTACAGAAAGGTAAAGATGCCAAACAGTCAGAAATGTAAATATATTAGATGATCCTCCACCAAATTGCTCTCAAAAATTCCAAAAACGAATGGTCAGAGCCTTGTTTTTATGCAGATAATTTGTATTTTATAAATTAGCATGCTAATTTTGCCAAGTGAAGAGTTATTAATCAATATTTAGCCATCCCCAAGTATTTCAATCATGACCTTTGTCCACTTAATGATGTATAAATACACTTTACGAATCTAGTTATAATATTGAATATATTGATACTATAAAATTAGTCTCCCACTCTATAATTATAAATTACCAATAAATATGAATGACCCAAAGGTGATTTAAAAATCTTGATAACCTAGGCTGATGTTCTAGCAGGAGTGTCCAACCCATGGCCTGTGGGCCACATGCGGCCCAGGATGGCTATGAATGCGGCCCAACACGAAATCGTAAATTTACTTAAAACCCTTTGTTTTGCTCATCAGTTTTCTTTAGTGTTTGTGTAGTTAACGTGTGGCCCAAGACAACTTCTCTTCTTCCAGTGCGGCCCAGAGATGCCAAGAGGTGGGACACGCCTGCGATGCAGGATATCCATCACCTCAGGTTGTGAGCTGCCTCCAGGGTTTTCTCTCTGCTAAAGTGAAGCACGTTGAGAGGCCTTGACCCAAACTATACATTAAAATGTATCTAACTTCAAATTGTGCGTCTGTCTTTCTAAAGGTGGCATTTGATGCCCTCTATAGTAAAACAGCTTAGTATATAAGACTATCCAGTGAAAATATGACCAAGGATGAGCACAAAGTTGCAGATATAAAGATGGACATTGTAGAAATAATTAACAGTGGCCATTGAGAGTGACCTAGTATTTTAAAATACAGAGTAAAATTTTGATATTTTATATGATGGCTATTAGCTAATAAAAACAGTTTAGAATAGTCGTCGACATGAGAATATACATGGTATATTAATAGAAAAATCAGGTTGCAAAACAGTATATACAATGTGGAGGAATTGTACCAGATGTTGATTGTTTCTCTGGCTGTTAAGATTATGAAATTATGTGATTATTATGTTGTTTTTTATATTTTTTAGGACTATATCACAGGTTTTCAGAATTAAACACACAGTTTTTATAGATAAGTCTAATTAAAATTGACTTAGAAACAGGGGTGAAAATTAGAGTTTCATGTTGAGAGTGACAGAGCTGCTTTGCAGCAGAACTAATGGGGAACCAGTGGAGTATGTGAAAAGCATCCATTCTGATTCCGCAATGCCGCTTCCATACCAGTTCTTAGCTAATTTGAATGTCATCCCCACGAAAGGACCTTTTTACTTGGTTTACAACTCTACACCAGATCCTATCACAGGGTCTGCTAAATATTGGCCCACAAGAAATATTAAGGCTGAAAATGAGTTGAAGGTCATTCAGTAGAAAAGATAAAGCTGCTCTCAAAAAAAAAAAAAAGTCTTAAAGATCTAGAATGTATCCCTCGGTGATATCATCTGTGGCACCACCTATGTCTGCCAAGTTTTCTGTGCACCTTTCTGCACCGGCCTCTTGGGCTACCTGTGTGTACTCCATTCCATTGTAACAAATATCAGCCCCTATTTCATTTACTTTTTTAATGGGAAAGGTCTGCTTTAATTAAACAAGCCAAAGGTGTTTATTTAATTTAAAAACTTTAGTAAATATTTTTCCTCTAAACTCGAAGCAATACTGAAAAAACAATTCTTATCGATTTTGAAATAGACTTTTTGGAAGGGAAGAGTCCACTAAATAGAATCTGCTGCCTGCTCCTTAAACACTCATACAAATAAGTAGCTCACCAAAGCATCCGTACTTTCCAGTGCTCACGTTGCCGCTCTAGGCTAGGCATGACTTCTTGTTCTTACTAATGGAGCAGCCAGTTTTTTTCGCCTATTCCCAGTTTTACTGAGATGTAATAAAGATATAACATTGTGTAAGTTTAAGGTGTATCATGTGAAGATTTTATAGATGTATATATTGGCAAATAATTACCACAATAAGGTTAGTTAACACATCCATCACCTCACATAATTACCAATTTTTTTCTGGGTGGTGAGAACATTTAAGATCTACTCTCTTAGCAATGTTTAAGTATACAATACAGTACTGTTCACTGCAGTCACCAGAATGTATTCGTCTCATAAGTGGGAGCTCGTACGCTTTGACCACCATCACCTATTTCCCTATGCCCCCCAGTCCCTGGCAAACACCAGTCTATTCTCTGTTGCTTTGGATTCGTTTTTTTTTTTAAAGATTCTACATGTAAATAAGATCATGCAGTATTTGTCTTTCTCTGTGTGATTTATTTCACTTAGCATAATGTCCTCAGGGTTCATCCGTGTTTTCTCAAAGGGCAGGATTTCCTTCTCTTTTATGGCTGAATAATATCCCATTAAATATATACTACATTAAAATACAATAAAATTATATATGTGTAAAAATTTACATATATTGTGTGTGTATATGTGAGTGTGTGTACGTGTGTGTGTGTGTGTGTGCGTGTGTATGCATGCCACATTTTCTTTACCCAGCCACCTTTCAATGCACACTTAAGCCATTTCTAGGACTTGGCTGTTATAAGTAACGCATGCATCAGCTGTTTAACTACTCTTGTTTCTCTGATCTGTTGGTGCTCTTTTTAACAAATCACACATATTGTCACCAGATAAATCTTTCTACAGCACCATCTGCTATGTCATTTTATTCACCAGCCTTTAATGCCCCCCCCGACTGCTGTTAGATAAATCCCAAGCTCCAGAGCCTGAGAGCCAAGGTCCTCAGGCCCCCCATGTACATTCCCAATGTATTTGCCACTAGTCAACCATAGCTGCACTCTAGCCCATGGCCCGTAAGTGTGTTCACCATATCAGCAGCATCTGAAAACTTAAAAATTCAAATTTTCCAACCGAACAGACCTAGTGAGCCAGAAACTGGGGGCAGGATACAAGGAGCTATGTTTTAATAAGCCTTCCAGATGATTCGTACACATGATAAAGTTTGAGATTCCCACTCTAACCAAGCTGTAATTCCTTAAATACTCCCAATACTTCAGGAAATTAATGCCTTTCCTTGTGCTGTTCTCCTGCCTGGAAGTGCCACTTCTTCCCTGTCTCAAGTGGGGGTAAAACCCCCTCAATCATTTTCGGCCAAACCCAGTGTCAGTCAACTGTCCCCTTCCTGGTTTCCTCCACCGGAAGTGACTTCTTCAGTATCTGAACTTCTTTAGGCATTGCTTGTATCTTTCTTAGAGCATTTACTGTGGTTTCTTTTGAAATATGGTTCTTCTCTACTGGGCTAGAGTGTAGACTCTTTGAGGGCCACATGGAATCTGTAAATCCACAAGAAAAGGAGCCAACAGTCACAAAAAGGTATTCCACGCGTGTCTGTCCAAAGGGGAGAAAAGCAACTATTGTCTAGCATTTAAGATCACCACACTTAGGAAACAAAAATATGGGACTCCCCGGTAAATTTGAATTTCAGGCAAATATGTAGGGTCCAGATATTATATGAGACAAGCTTATACATTTATACTTAAAACGATATTTGTTATCTGAAATTCAAATTTAGCTGGGAATCTAGTATTTAATCTGGTGACTCTATCACTATTATTATATGTTACTTTGTCTTTATTCAGATTTACCTTCTTGGTACTTCTCTCTCTAGAAAGTAAACTAAAACATTGAAAAAAAAAAAACCCTTATATCTCCAAAAAATTTTTTTCCTTTAAAAAATCACCTTGGAAACACTGTACTTATTCAATGGCATTGGTGTTATCCAAAACATGTTTGAAATTATTTTAATTGTGTGCAAAACTGTCTTATTGGTTATGTGAGAAAAGCAGCCTCATTAGTATTTAAAAAATACATCAACTGTATTACTATTTTTCTAACCTACATTTATTTTTCAGCAATGACACCCAACACCATTTTACTCTGCGAATACCAAATTTATCTTGAGAGACTTAATATTTGCTCACGTCCATTAAAAATAATTTAAAAATACGCCCACGGCTTAAAAGGTCAATTCCCTAACAAATGCAAAACTGCTCATGAAAGCCCACTGGGTTAACTTCATAAGCTTCCAAGATGTTAATATAAAGATGATATCCAAAGACATGTGTCAAGGCTGGTTCACATTTCCTTATAATCACTTCTTCCTCAAGATTCCAAACTTACACCAATGCAAATTTCATGTCACCAAACATAAACTCAGTAGAGCAAACCCCAAAATGTCACGGTTTCTTCTCAAAACTCTGGAGATAAGCTTTATTTATTTATTTTTAAAAACTGATTTGTGTAAGGCATGTTCACCATAGAAAATTTAAAAAGTATAGACAAGTATAAAAATTTTAAATGATTTCATCATAACTGAGAAAGTACTATTAATGTTTTATATTCTTTGATGCATTATTCATATTTATATGCATATTTTCTTAAAAACTGAGATAATATTGTAGCTATTTTAATGTTACATCATTTTTCACTTACAATTTTTTCAAGCTTTACTGAGGTATAATTTACACATCAAATTTCAATATATTCATATTTAAAGTATACAGTATAATGATTTGGTATAAGCATACATGGTGAAATGATGTTCATAATGAAGTTAATAAACACAGCTATTATCACCCATCTTTTTTTTGTTAGAATGCTTAACATCTGCCCTTTTAGCAAATTCTAAGTACACAGTCCAGTATTCCTAACTATAGTCAGCATGCTCTATACTAGATCCTTACAACTTACTTGCCTTATAACTGAAAGCTTCTACTTTTTAACCAACCTTGCCCCATTTTCTCACCCCCAACCCTTGGCAACAACCATTCTATTTTCTGTTTCTGTGAGTTTGGCTTTTTATTTTTTTGAGATACTATACACAGTGAGATCATACCGTGTTTGTCTTTCTCTGACTTATTTCACTTAGCATAATGCCCTTCACATTCATCCGTTTTGTCAAATGACAGGATTTTTTAAAGCTGAATATTATTCCACTGTATAGATATACCACTTTTTTTAAAGCCATGAATCTGTCAATGGACACTTAGGGTGTTTCCATATCTTGGCGATCGTGAATAATGCCGCTATGAACATTGGAGCACAGATATCTCTTCAAGGTAGTTTCATTTCTTTTTGATGCACACCCAGAGACAGGATTGGTGAATCATGCAGTAGTTCTGTTTTTCATCTTTTGAGGCATTTCCATACTGTTTTCCCCAGTGGCTACACCAGACTGCATTCCCACCGACAGTGTACACGTGTCCTGTCTTCTCCACAACCTTACTGATGTTAATAATCTCTTGTCTTTTTGACCATGGCCATCCTAACAGGTGTGCAGTGATATCTCGTTGTGATTTTGATAACCTAATGATTAGTGATGTTTAACAACATATACCTGTTGGCTATTTGTAGGTCTTCTTTAGAAAACATGTCTGTTTAGGTTCTTTGCCCATTTTTATTAGGTTATTTGTTTTGTTTTTGATATTGAGTATATGGATTTGTATATTTTGGAAATTAACCCCTTATCTGACAAGTGATTTTCCAGTCTTTTTTCCTCATTCCATAGGTTGCCTTTGGACTTTGTTGATGCCTTTTCACTTTGCTGTACTTCTGTACTTTGCTTTTTAGTTTGATGTTGTCCTACTTATTTCTGCTTTTGTTGCCTTTGCTTTTGGTGTCAAATCTAATAAATCATTGCCAACACCAATGTCAAGGAGATTTTTCCTATTTTCCTCTAAGAATTTTATAGTTTCAGATCTTACATTTAAATAGTCTCTTTTTCTATTTTATTTCTTTTTCAAAAATTTATTTTCAATTATAATTCACATTCGATATTATTTTGTATTAGTTTCAGGTGTACGACATAGTGCTTACATAATCACATAATTTACAAAGTGGCCCTCCTCATATTTCAAGCACCCACCTGGTATCTTAGTTATAACAATGCTATTGACTATATTTCCTATGCTATACTTCATATTCCTGTGACTATTTTATAAGTACCAATCTATACTTCTTAATCCCTTCACCTTTTGCACCAAGTCACCCAACCCCCTTCCCTCTGGCAACCATCAATTTGTTGATTAAACTACTGGTTTTTTAAAATTTTTCTTTTTTAACATTCCGTATTATTTTGTATTAGTTTGGGGTAAACAGCATAGTAGTTAGGCAAGTATATAATTTATATAGTGTCCCCTTTGATATTTCCAGTGCCCACCTGTCACCATACATAATTATTACAATATTATTGACTATATATTTCCTATGCTGTATTTCACTGATACATCCCTGTAACTATTTTGTAACTGTCACTCAATCCCTTTTTCACCCAGTCCCCTAACCCTCCTCCCCTCTTCTGTAGACAAGCTTTAATATGAAGGACATACAACCAAACTGATAAACATGTTCCATTCGCCACCAAACACCATGCTTACACAATGATATCAGCACAATTTTCATAACTGTATATCCCATTTTATTCCCATGCATACAGATACAATTAGTCATATATTTATTTATATCTCCTCTTTGGGATTGAAATACCTTGAAAATGGGAGCTTCTCTGAAACAGGCTTATAGAGGACATAGTATATAATCAGTGAAGACAGAGAAGGCTCCATTTATAATCAACAACTTTAGAAATTCATTTTCTACCTCATTGTAGTTAAAATTCCTGGAGCACACTCCATTGGCCTACTGGATCCAATCTTCAAATACTTTTAACGGAGAATTTACTTACGCTCTTAAGAGACACTTGGTTCAAAACCATTTGGCACCTTGCTGTTCATCTTTCCCAGTCTCACACCGACCGGTGGAAAGGAGACAGATAAGGATGACACAATTTACTGTTAAAATCCTCCTTTTCTCAGAAACAAAATGAATCAACATGGCAAATGTGACTGAGGTTACAGGAAAGTAATCGTGAGCTTTGTGGAATCTGAAATTTTGAAATTGATTTTTAAAGGAAATTTCCATGTCAGTGCTCAGCTCTTTGGGGTTGTTGTTCAAGCTCACTGATCCAAATAACAATATATGAGGGCTTACCATAACCTCTGAGAATACTCCCAAAGAAGTATAGCCCTCCAACAGGGGGTTTTCACAGGAAGTACTGTAATCATCCCAGCCAACCCCGCGTCCTTACTTTTAACTTTACAAGAGGATTTTCATAGGTTTCCACATTATTCATTCCATTAGCACCCACATTTATTCTTTTACAAATCATCAGAAATTTTTTTAAAAATCAATTCATGTATCAATTGGTTATACTAATGAAATAACCACAATTTTTTATATGAGGCAAAAAGTAGCTTTGAATAAATCCACCTGAATTGCATGAGTACACAGAGGCAGCATTTTATGCCTGTTTTTTTCCACCTCATGATAAAACCTGTTCCAAAAGCACCACTCTCCCCGGGGCTCTTACCTGGTGGTATAGTCAGATATGAAGGGTTAATTAGAGAAAGTTCTGGCTGACTGGAACAACCAAGAAGCAGATCTACCACTGAGGCAGAAACAATTATAATTAAAAAGAGCAAATCCAACCAGGTACATACAACCCAGAATTCCAAAAAAAAACAAAAACAAAAACAAACAAACAAAAAAAACCCCTGGACAGACAAGTTACTGGTATCAGGGATATGACAATAATAGGGAAGTCTTGAAAAGAAATTAATATTATAGGAGGAAGCAATGAAGATTAAGAAATGCAGGCAGTTTGGCATAAGTGAAGACTGTAAATAACAGAAGACCCCAAACTGTGGGCCAGGAGAACAAGGTTTGAACATTAAACTCTAAACAACTTGAACACTGCAACGCCTGATGATATCAAGACTTTCTGGGCATACTCTAAGGGACAGTAAACTAGACAGAAAACAAATGACTCTAAGCAGAAATAAAACAAATAAAAAGACTTTGCTCAAAGAGGAAGAATCTCTGACACCAGCACTAGATCAGTAAAAAGACTAGAAACCCAAATAGGGGCCTCAGACTATGCCAAATCTCTCTTTTGAATCCAAGAATTTCATCTGCAAACTGAGGATAAAATGCGTATAGTTAAGGGAAATGGGGAGATTCAGGAGCCGAGAACCGGGTAGAGCATCGGACAGCTAACACGCATCAGAAGACCTGCCAGAGAACACACCCACGGCCTCAGCAAACACGGTTTGGTAAAGAAGTCGGGGGTGCCCTGCTTTAGACAGGAAGTTGCTAATTGGTGGCCTTCAGGTCTCAAGTGGCTCACAGATGTATTTTTTACTCATTTTGTAAAAACGTTTTGACCTACGAGTTATTTTTTATTTTGAATTCGTCTATAGCATATAGAAATCAGGATATTTCTCATTAAAAATAATAACAAAGGCATTTCTGTTTTCTTTTAAAATACTGGAAGTCCTGACAGCATTGACTTTGAATTTTCATGGGCCGTCACTTTATTGAAGCCAAGTATGGTAGCTACTGATCCCTTTAAATGTGTGATCAGTCAACACAGGAGTCCCCACCTTCACCACTCACAGATGTCCCCTGCCAGCCCTGTAGAATTTAAGTACGCAGCATTTAGAGGATGGTGAGAATTAAAAGAAACCTTAGAAGTTATTGTACTCTATATATGAAGGAACATAGTTCTGAACTATTCTTTGCATTGGACCAGAAACAAAACTTGACCTTCACACAGCATGAGTAGGATAAGCCTAGACAAGACTGACGATAGACATGTGCCTAGGAATTTGTCTCAATTATGGTAATGCTGCCTTTGTTTCAATAGTTACATTGTGTATAACTTAACATGTTGAAAGTCTATTTATTATCTTAACTTCCAACTATTGGGTTCATTTGCGGAAAAGAAAATATGGTAAAAGGAGAGAATGTGCTTTTATTTCCCTGCAGTTACTCCACAATACCACAAAAAGAATTAATCTGGATAAATGCAGATATTTGACTTTAGGTTCCAGGAATATCTTAGAATCTAGTGGTGCTGCATGCCAAAACTTTCAAGATTTCATTTACCAAAACTTAATTTTTGTTTGTGAAATGAGCTATTGAAAACAATAATCCGAAAGCCTTGGATATAGAAGCAGCATATAAAAATAATGGTCTGCTCAGCAGTTTCAAAATACTCTGCATTTATATTTAATAATATTCTCCACTGGGAGTCCAAAAAATAGTTTATCTCTTCTCTTTGGAATGGTTTGGGAAATATTCCAGCCCCTTGAAAACTTGCTGAGGAAGATTTGCCACATTTTGCTTATATATGCCAGCTTAAGTTATGACATATTTTGTAAACTGCAGAGTTTTAAAGAAAGAACAGCACAGTTCTTATCAAATAAGAAACAGACATAAAGTGTTCTTGTCTTAAATAATACAGCAGTTGCTGAAATTTACTTTCTAAATAGTCACCCTTAGAAAAGAAATCAAATCCGTTTTCTGATGGCTAGGTCTTACCTGCACCATTTTTAAAGTTTATATAATTTCTTGGGGACCAAAAATTGTCAGTACTTGTACAGATAAGTGTAACCACACTACATTGATTTTGGACTTGGTATTTGCGCTTAATCTTTAATAATCTCCATGAGCAAAATTGATTTCTGATTGTACAACCCTGAAAAGTGACACTCCCTGCAGAGATGGGCATTTCAGCAGGAAACTGGAGCAATCTGCATTTCAGCACATGTGGTTGGCAGGGCATGCTTTCAAAGTCACTGCGCTTCCCAGCCATGAACCATTAAGCCTCGTCTGGAAACATACTATGTATGTCAGGTTATATACCAAGAACAGAGTACAAAAAGTAGGCACTGTCCCTACTGGTATTTAGTAAATGGGACAACTTGTAATTAAGTAATCATACAAATAAACAAAAACTCCTCTGTGAAAAGTTTTCAGAGGAAGCTGTCTATGGTGGGCTCATGGGAAGATCAGACATTTTTTCCGAGGAAGTACAAAATCAAAGTGGTTTCTTATTTCAGCTTTCATTCAACTTCAGACACTCGGGTAGAATTATGCTTCATCTTCAAGTGCAAGTATGGATATGACCAGCATGATGCTTGTTTGTGTGCTGTGTATTTTAAAGTGCACACTGGGAAAACGTTTTTAAATAGTGTAGACAGTAAGACAATAATACTGGCTAAATGACTTAAGTTTATAACTTGGACACATTGTAAGTCTTCTCTGGGCCATTATTTCCTTATCTGCAAAATGACTGGCAACCGCCTACACAACATCCACTCTTCCTTGCTTCCTTTCAAAAGGAAGAGTTTTATTCACTCGACCATCTCATACTACATGACTCCGGGGGAAGTAGACCCTAATTTCCACCTCCAAAAATGGTCACGATCCCTTTATAATGATTGTGGTAATTCCACACCTCTGGCATGTGGCGCAGCCAAGAAATAAGAATGTCTGCTGGAAAGCACCTGGGAGAGAGTTACTTCCGCCTGTCAGGGCTTCATCCAAATATTGAGGGGTGGGGTGGGGGGCTGGGCCACTGCAGCCAGCTCGCTGCCAATCTGAGCAGGAAACCCACACTTTGTGGAGACCACAGCCTAATGGGAGAACTTCTGGGATACTGTCCTATCACACCCAGGGTGCAGATAGTCTCAGAAACCCTTATGTGAGACAGTAAATGTCCTTATTTAAGCCAGTTAGAGGCCATCTGAGGCAGGGTTTTCTGTTACCTTCAGCTAAAATCTTCCTGATAGACACCTGAGAGATACGGGCCTAGACGAACTTCTATGTTTATGTTTCTAAGGCTTACATTTTTTCTCTTAGTATAAAGATATGAGCCATGAAACCAACTGCTTAAACTTAGAAATTATTATGTTTACTTTCTGAATTAAGTGAGTGAATTAGGTAATTTCTAACTCCTTCCCAGTCAAAAACATGTAAAGATTAAATTTCATTAGTTATTTCTGTTTTAAAATTTTGCATGTTTATATAAATGATTATCATTGCTTATACTTGGCACTTAATCTTGATTTAATTGAATGTAAACCATTAAGACATGGTAGAAGATCATTACCTTGTTGAGGAAACTGTTTTCTAATATCATTTCTTTAAAACTGTCACTTACATCTGTGGTTGTGAAAACAAACGACTCCAACTTCAGCTAACCACATCTATGTTATCACTTGGGGAATTCTATCCTGAATTACATTTTCCTCAGTCCATCAAATGGAACAGAATCCAATGTCTGTCATATTATTAATCTGAGCCCAACAACATGCCATCAATCAGTATTTTGACTGCTTCCTGTCCTTCAGGTAACATAAATTGTGTTTCAATCCGAACCCCAGCTTTTCGTACAAGTCACTTCTTTAGTGATATTTTCAGGCTAAAGAAATAAATAATTGCTAAGTTGTTTTCTGTACTTATAAAAGTATCTAAAGTTATAATGAATACCAATTAACTTATCCCAGGGCAGCCAGGTACTTTAGCTCAATAATCTATAAACTCAAATTTCCTAAGGATAAGCACTGAATTAATTTTGCACTATATAACATTCCACTGCCATGTATGACGCTACTGGTGTTTTACTAATCTATGATTATAAAAATCAATTCCTTAGATCGGCTTATTTCCTCTTACTGTATTACCTGATGGCAAAGTTGAACAGCATGGCTAAACTGGTGCTCCATTTGAATCAGAGTAAGAGTACTTAGTCTGCAGTTCAATAATGCCCTTTATCACTAGTAATTAACATAAATATATAACTTTTTGTACAATACCTTATAAAAATATACACACTGGATACCATTATGACTGAGACATAAAAATTACAATATTTCATGAATGCACTAAAGACAAAAACAGCCTAATTATCCTGGAAAAATTGTTAGTATCCTTATGAAATAGAAAAGGACCTTATTGTAAGTCAAAGGAAACACTTGAAAAAAGTAATCACTGCTTTAACCATAGAATATCTTTGAATGAGTTATTGAAACCAAATAGTAAAATCTCAAATGTGGTACATGTAATGCACTGTTTTGATCTTCCACTGCTTTCATTTGCAACTACCATCAAGTTGAAACATTAAAAGTTCATGAGGATGAACTGTCTGATCGCCATGATCATAGATTGTGCTGCCCTTTCAAAAACATGGCACAACTTTTTTCCAAACTGTTTGATTTGCAGCACAGAAACAATATGTGACTGTTGATACAGGCTACTTCTGAGAAGGAAAATAACGTCTTTCAATGCAGGGTAGCATGAAATCTTAAGTATCCTGACAGAATGCATTTTGCATTTACAAAGATTAAAAGGATACAAAGCTCTAAAGCCTTTCCACTTCGCTGAGGGTGTGTGTTCTGGGCCACTCCACACCTCTCTGATGATAATGAGTGGAAGCAATGGTCCCAAATGTTCAAAGTGAATACAAAGTACAATGCAGCACACAAAAGTCCTCTCTTTCTCTGACCAACCTTGACTTCTCTGAGACTCATGGAAGGGGCTCAGAAAGTAGAATGTGCACATAATTGGCTTGGAGATAAATGGAATATGTAACATCCGACTCAGAGGTTAAATAAAACTCTTTGATCCCAAAATCAGATGTGATTCCTTGCAGTAAAAAGAGGTCTACTTGGAAAAAAAAAAAAAAAAAGAGTTCTTTTTCACATCACAAATTAAGCTCAGGGAAGGAAAATTTGATAATTACATAAATCCATCCTCATAAAACAGCTCCACTCAAACTTCATTCATCTATAAGATTTACAATGAATAAAACTGCTCGCAATCTATAGTTTTCTAACCACTGAGGACATTTAGTGACGTAGCTCTTCCTTTCAGAAAATGGTGATCTGAAAACGTACATTAACTCCACAATGATTGGCTTGCCCTTTCGTTCCCATCAGCAGTATGGCGCCATTCCTTCTACAGACTTAAATAAGGGGAACACTTCAGGGATTGCTGTAGTAGTTTCTGTGCTTTGCCACGCTAATGTTAGTGTTAGTAACTGAAATTCTCCAATGGGTGAAAAAAACTAAAAACATCTACATTTTGCAAATGAAACCCACCAAACCAGTGTAGACAAACAGCCCACATGCTCACCAGTGATTTTAACCATGAACGGGTCCCTGGCGGGTTGGCTAATGCTCACTCCAGGCTCTCCTCTGGACAAATGTCCTTTCCTTTTAGCAAACCCACTCACTTCCTCTGCTTTCCACTGCTTCCTGGCCAACAGAAAACTGAAAAACGGCTGCCAGTTTCCAGCTTCTACTTTAATCTAGACATTACGCCAGGGGTTACAGTATGCTTACTCTTCTTTTAGCCTTCAAGATAACACTGCAGTGTTTTTTGTTTGTACATAGTCATTTAAAAGATAAAGAATCTGCAATTCAGAGATGTCCACTATAAAGTAGCTTATTAGTGGTAAGACTACATTTGAACTCAGACCTGGCTGGTTCAAAATTCTGTGTTTTTACTACTACACTATACTGTCAAGGCAGGTTGAAGTCAGTGGGGCAAACTGCCGAGGAGGAAGTTGAAAGGATAGTAATTGACACTGTCGTTACTTCATAGAAAAGAAGAAACTTCATGGAACTTATTGAGGGTTATTATTTTTTCTTTTGCTTTGTCATCATTGTAAAATGCAGGCTTGCCTGTGTTCAAACAGACATAATTTGTTTCTAGAGAGTTTAGTACATTTTACAAGATTTTTTTTAGGAATGTAACTTTTTACTCTCCATTTTACAGAAGCATATATTTTATATGTGTGTTTAAAAAATGGCATTGTGTATTTGACAAGCATTTATCTATGTGTTGGTGTTAGAGTAGTAGGTGTATTTGGAATAAAAACATTGCTAAAATCAATCAAATTTATTCAAAACACCAAAAGCATTGTCATCTAGAGGCTTGTGCTGTCTAGTTAATATGATGATGACTATACACAGAGCACTCAGGCTCGCCTTGCTTTTTTGGTTTTATTTTTTTTATTTTTATTTTTTTAAAGATTTTATTTATTTATTTTTTAAAGAGAGAGGAAGGGAGGGAGAAAGAGAGGGAGAGAAACAGCAATGTATGGTTGCCTCTCACATGGCCCCCACTGGGGACCCAGCCCGCAACCCAGGCATGTGCCCTGACTGGGAATCGAACCAGGACCTTTTGGTTCCCAGCCCGCACTCAATCCACTGAGCCACACCAGCCAGGGCTGCTTTTATTTTCTAAGTGGAGCTCAGTGTGCCAACTTACGGTCTGATCTGACACAGCTGGGGCTTTCCTTAAAAGAGGAAGAAACATGTGGGTTATGCATACTATTATACTCAAATTAAGCTACCAACACATATATGTAATATGAAAATTACATGTTATTGTCTGAGCCATCATTTATTAATAGTAGTCATAAACGATGATTACATGAGTATCTTTTATTTATAAACAATACCTAGAAGGACCAGAGAGAACTTTCAGCATCCAGTCACTGATTAGCTTAAGATCTGGGAGAAGCATTTGCATTGTGAAGCACAGAACCTCCAAATACATTCTGAGAAGAGTTTTGTCTTTTGTTTCAAGTATCTAAGAGCCAGAGATTGGTTCTTAACAGAATTACATGTGCACATTTTCTGAAGTATACTATATATGTAATATGTTATCTGTTCCTAAGAAGTGAGTTCCTAATAATTTTATGGGGGGATTCTTTCTTTTTAAATATTTTATTTATTTTTAGAGGGAGAGGAAGGGAGGGAGAAAGAGAGAGAGAGAAACAACAATATGTGGATGCCTCACACACGCCCCCTACTGGGGACCTGGTCCACAACCCAGGCATGTGCCCTGACTGGGAATCAAAACCGACAGTTTGGTTCATAGGCCGAAGCTCAATCCACTGAATCACACCAGCAAGGGCTATGCGGGGGGGACCCTTTTAGCTTATACAGGGGTGGGCAAAAGTAATAATAGTCATAAAAAGTTTATGATTATTACAATAGCTTTATTAACTCAAAGGAATGTCACAATGCAACTGTAAACCTACTTTTCCCCACCCATGTATATTAGAAAATGGTAATATTTTCATTCTTTCTAAAAATTTATTTATATAAGTTGGGCCCTACTTAATTATAAAGTTATCATCCTAACACAAGGGTCATTAGTGACCTAGATTAAAACTTTTAGATTTGAAACATGCAAATAGAAGAGAATGCTGCATACTTTGGCCAGGTGTTAGACAGACGCAAAGAGCTGGTCCTCCCAAATGGAAATGAATTGCACACACCCTTCCAAGTGGAATTCCCTCTTACAGGACAACCAATACTCACAAAAAGTTCATAACTGATAAAATGCTTGTGACAGGATTGACACCGAGTAGAGGCAAAACAATCCAAAACTCCCTGCCAAGGCTTGAGTGTGCCAGGGCAAGGGAGCAACCAGCAGATGCTCCTGACAGTTTACGAAACCGGTGCCTGGCCGGCCTTCAGGGGAACTGTAACATAACTATATACTGAAGCATGAAAGGCAAGCCATGCAAAGTTATACCCAACCCCAAACTGCTATAACCAATTCTACACAATAAATATCGATTTGTTGTCTATCATGTATTTGACACTGTGGGAAATAAAGGGGGAACAAATGTGTTCATGTGTAGCCATAAAGCAGTCAAAAAACTTGCCCTTTATTTAAGACTTATGGGGAGTTGTTGTTCAATTGGTATAAAGTTTCAGTTATATGAGATAAATAAGTTCTAGAGATCTGCTGTACAAACAGTGTCATAGCTAACAATACTCCAAACTTTGGTAAAAGAGTAGATCTCATATTAAGTGTGCTTATCACACACACACACACGCACACAAAGGGACATAGGACATTTTTGATAGTGCTAAATATGTCTATTATCTTGATTCTAGAATTGGTTTAAAGCAGGGGTGTCAGACTCATTTTCACTGGGGGCCACATCAGCCTCGCGGTTGCCTTCAAAGGGCCAAATGTGATTTTAGGACTGTATGCATGTAACTACTTCTTAACTAGGGGCAAGGAGCTCAGCATTGCCTCTGGGCAGAAACAAGGTATGGGCCAGAAAAACAAGGTGGAGGGAGGGATTCAGCCTGCGGGCCCTGTGTTTGCCACCTGTGGTTTAAAGGATGCATGCTCTTACATATAAATTATACTTCAATAAAGCTGTTAAAATTATAATGGGATTTAAAAGAGATATATCATTATAAGGCATATTTAGGAAAAGTGAAATCTATCTATAGAGATGGATGGGAAGAAATATGCCATGACATAAAAAGAGAGCACGGTATTATGGTTAAAAGCTCTAGGTTCACATTCTCTCAGCTTTCTCATCTACAAAAGAGCCGTGACAGCAATACCTCCCCCACAAAGGGTACTATTGTGAGAACTGGAAGGCACTGAGAGAGTTTAATACACATTGTATGTCCAATAGTAATTCTTCTACTTCCTTCCTCTTCTTACAACTATTACTACAATGATATTTGTAAAGGAGATTGAATGGCCTGCACTAGGAGATATGTCTCCCATCCTTCCACTATTCATCCTCACAATTCCATTTCATCAGAGATGGAGTCTTGCACACTCACGTGTCAAAAGGAGAAAGGCAAAGTGTTTTTTTGTAAGCTGAAAAATGCACAAGCTTCCAGAGAGGAGAGGACTGCCTTGTAAAAGAGAATCCCACAAACCTCGTTGCTTCCTGTAGTAAGCAGGCAGACATAAGCATTCAGAGAGAAAACAGCTGACAAGCCATCCATCAGAATCTGAGACTGCTTTAGGCGATTCACCAGTTTCCACGAAGGGCCTTCGCCTCTCCATGACAGGTTACTCCATCACCCCCAAGCAGCCTTCACACTTTTCCATTGTTTAAACTTACTCCCAGATCAATGATCCAAAATGAGTCCCAGGCACTTACTCTTAGTGCTTCCAAACGCCATGTAATGATACTCTATTGTTTGATATCACTGTGAAATATTAGACTCTCCTTCAGGTTTTCCTAGTATTGATCAACGTGTGGTCTTTTTTTTTTTTTTTTTGCCAGCAGATAATTCATGTTCTTCCTGTATGCTAAAATCAAGACAGAGTTAGTTGTCTGCCCATTTTCATGGCTGCAAGGGGCCTTTCTGTGGAGGGAAGGGATTTCAGCACAGCCTCATCTGCCGTTTACTATCTGTGAGATTCAGGGATGTCAGTCTATCTTCCAGGGTCTCAATTTTATTCTCCGATAGAGAAAATACCCAGATGTTGAAGAATTAAACAAACATGAGTATATTCTAAGCTACAAAGCATATCCAACGTAAAATACTACTTACTCTTTTAAATCTACCTAAGCACAACATGATATCTTGAAGTCTGTAATTGTAACTTTTTCACTTAGAATACAATGATCATAAATATTCCTGGTGGCTAGAATGTATACTTCGTGATTTTAGGGTTACTGGTCATGCATATTGGTGTACGGTAGCACTAGAATGACAAACACAGCACACATACGAGATGGTCAATTTTTACTGCTGAGTGAATGAACATCAGCCTTTGTTAAAGAGAGCAATTTGTAATATGCTGTTACTTGAAGCTACCATAATAAACATTCACATCTTGTCTTTTGTTCTATCTTCTTCACTAATGAAAAGTGAATTATTTTGCAAATAAAAACTGAGAAAATTGTACATAACACCTTATTAGACTCTGAAACACCACCTAGACATATATCTGAAGAGAAACCAACAGTTAAATTATAATTTACCTTAAATAGCCAAGACAGAAGGAACTGTGTATCCCCATTTATAAATAGCAAATATAAATTGACAGTCTCCAGATTTATATTTTATATACTTTTTTGAAAATTACTATTGCTTTTACATTTTCTGATATCTCTTGTGTGTCAAATACTTTTCAAATTAATAGTCAGGTACATGTGCTAATGTTGATGATATTATAAATATGTATTGTCTGATATTCATTGATTTGGGTCCCTGGAAATATTTACTGGCCTCCTTTTGTAAGCTATTCTTCCAAAACCTTTATTTCACTTCGATTTTCTAAACTGTGTTTGCCCCTGCTTTTTGTGAGATAATTTTAAAAGTTGAGTTTAGCATGCACTATTTTAAACATAGCATTAACTGCCTGCCTCTCCTCTTTATGAAAAAAAACAAACAAACACTACTGTCATGCTTTCTTGTTGCTGTTTAATAAATAATCAATTTGCATTAAATCTTCTACTGTTTTAATCTCTCTTGACCAGATAAAATTTTGCCTTTGGGTGTATTTACTTTTTTTCCCTTAATCTGACCTGCATCTTCATTATTCAGTAAGTTATTCCTAAAATAAATTAACAGCGATCCTATTTTCAGAACCTGGAGGTTGCTTTCTATAAGTAAAACAAATTTAATTTGAAACAATCTAATTAATTAAAATGATCATTAATAGTTTTTTTCTGTAAAGCCTATGTAGCTGCCTACATCATGTATAATTTGTTATATTGTAGGTATAGTAGTAAATAAACTTTAAAATTTTAAATGTCATTTTAAAGAATTTAAAGAAATCATGAACAATACTTATTACTTTGGTATATCACACTGGTCTTGTTGGTGTTCCTTCACGTTTAAATGCTATTTCCCGTCCCTCACTCGCGACCCCTTTTCCTGCGGCTGCAAGCGCATCCTCCAACCATTAGCTGTCAGAGCAGCAACATGTTTATTCTACATCTGACACCGCTCATTCACAGGGTCAAAGTTCTAGTGCACAAACCCCTCCCTGCAGGAAGTTCAATGCTTGCTAAAGAATTTGTAATAAACCACGCCTCCCAGGATGGCTAGCTCTGGGTGAGACTGTAAAAGGTGTGTTTCTCACTTCCCTGGGGAGTTCGGCAAGGTCCTTCCAGTAGGTTCGGAGCTAAGACATTATGGGATTACAGAAAGATAGGGGTGCATAACATAGTTCCTCTTCCTTCTCTGCCAATGATTTCATTTCCTTCCTATTAGATTTCATCAAAATCTGTGATCAACTTCTTGTCAGTCCCAGGAGCTGCTCCAGCACCCATCATAGGGCTCCATGGAGACTACAGAAGATTGCACACAGTTTCTCAACATGCTCGGAGGAGGTGGCAGAGGTGACCACAGTGCAGAATGTGCTGGAGAAGCGGCCACTTCTTCCCCAGCAGTCAGCTGCCCAGCCCCGCAGTTATCACTGGCGACCACCGCTGCAGCTGCCCTGGATAAGTGAGTGGCACATTGTATTGCTGTATGTATGTACATATATACATACATTTCAACTAAGTTTTCTATACAGTCTATTTCCATTATGTGGCCAAATTTTCCTCATCGGAAAAAATAATGAATTAAATGGACTGTATTGGTTAATTTTGGCTCTAAAACACTATGGGTTATACCAATCTTAGTCTACCATGGACCTATTTTCTGCAGCTGTAAACATAATTAGGAGAAATGTAAAGTTGACTATAATAATGCTACAGTTAAGAATGCACACACCATTTTAAACCATAGGTTCAAAAAACCAATTTTCCAATAAAAGATTAACAATAATATACAAATTACTCTCTCCAAAACCAAATATTACTAACATTTTTATTGGGATTTGAAATAAGACGTAGAAGAAACATAGAAATAGGCCTCACCTCTGGAAGGTATGGTTGTGTGCACATCTACTTAACCCAGACTTACACTACATTGAACAAGGGAAGGGAATCAATATTTATTGGATGTGTGTTATAGATCAATAACTGTCCTGGCCAGCCTAAGAGCATTTTCAGGAGTGACCCTTGAAGATTAAGAAACTTAGTTTAGTTTTTCACAAGGCACAGACTGACTTGATCCATTTAACTTTCTACTTGAGGGTTCATTTAAACCCTTTTGTGATTTTTTTTAATGTTTTCCCTGTCACTTTATTGTCACTCTAAGAATTATTATTGTTGTTACTAAAAGGTTAAGTCAGTTCGTAGGAATGTAAGCAGTGGCACCAAACTGGAGAGGACTTGAGAAAGTTGAGAAAAAGCTCAAGCTGAAGTGAGCTTCAAGCATACATGGAAGATGAAAACTAGGAAAAGATCTGGTCAAAAGTAGAAAAAGATAATTCAAGTTTTGTTTTAAAAAGAATTTTGTTTTGGAAAAGGAAGATAGAACATGAGAGAGAAGAGTTTTATCAGAGCACAGTCAGAAGTCATACACGGAAGACAGGAGACAGAGCATATATGTGGGCTCCATTTGACCGTTTGTCCTGTACCCGTTCATTCAACAAATTTCACAGGTGCCTTTGATGAAGCCGCACTGCGGATTTGGGAGTAAACAAGTTAAACAAGGTCCTGGATGATTAGCTTCCAAAAGATGCAAACAAGTTTTGCTGTGTATATTCATTTGTCAAGGGTGTAAAGTTCAGTGGATATTCATTTAAAATTAATATCTCATTGAAAACAATGTTTACTCCAGTTTCCCCCTTGAATATTTCCTTCTCACATGTGTCTGAAGATCAATAAAGATGTTTTGCCCATGTAATTCTTTGGTTTCCTCTTTTTTTTTCTGAATTACAATAGATATCTAAGTTCCAGATGGACAATTAATTCCTTTCTCTTCTTGCACTTTAAAGTACCATATAAAGGGTAAACGAAGGGAAATTAGTCCAATAAACATAGTAATAAAAACTGTCATTATATCTGAATCATTTCACCAATGCCCTGAAAACTAATTGTGCTCTAATGCAAACTTGACAGGCAAGAATAAACATGGTCCTTTCATCTTCTTGACTGCTACTCCACTCTCATTCACAAGTCCCACGGGGCACGTGGGAACCCTATCGTTTACTGCTCCATTAGTCTTCTTGCTGTCTAACTTACCTCTCCCTACCTTTTTGCTCTTCCCTTCTCATAATGATGTTCTGTTCTTGGCCTCAATCAAATGCAGACAATACAAATGTTGCTTTTGACCCCCAAGACTGAATACTTTTCATGGCATCACCTGGCAATATTTAATGACTGATAGGTATTACATAAATATCCCAATGCCTACATTCCCTTGAAAGCTGAGACTTGCCTACAGACCATCAATGAAGAGCTGAACTTTAGAATAAGCAGCAGCAAACAAGTGCTACCCCACTCACCCCAGCCCCTAACCCCTATTGACTGACCTTCAGGCCAAGGGCCTACCAGTTGCTATTTATTCTCATGCTTGTACTACTGATCTTCCTATTGTTGGAAAATATTTCTTGCAACCGTATCTGTCCAAAAAGTTGAAAAATAAAAGATTAATCAAATTAATCTATTACTTTTTTTATTTCATGCCAGAGGTTAGCAAACTTCTCCTGCAAAGGGCTAAACAGAAAAACATTTCAGACTTTAGGTCAGACTGGCTGTGCTACAACCGGTCAACTATAATTACAGCGCGGCATGAACACGGCCCTAGATACCGTGAGAATGAGTGGGCTGCCTGTATCCCAATAAACTTTATTCACAAAATTAGGCAGAGGGCTAAATCGGGGTCATGGTGTGCTGACCCCTGTTTTATGGTTCCTGTCGGGTTACCCAGGGCATGTGATCTCTGCCCTATTCCTTTTCAACTTTGTTGTCTCTCAAACACAGTGTTTCTCAGTTTCCCTCTTACTTTGAATTCATTAACGTTCAAATGTATTTCAAAGGAGCCATTATAAGATACTGTTGAAATTGTCTATTAATTTTCCATGACAGAGAAAGCCCATCTTGGGGAGCAGACGAGTGTAGACCTCAGGAAGAGTGGAAGGGTAGGTATATAGCTATGAGTTTGCTGTTCCCTTCCTCAACATCGTTGATGCTTCCCTATAGCCTAGTGTAATAACGCACTCCAACAGCAATGTACTTCCTCAGCTCTACCTGTCCTCCTTTTATCGTTCCAGTCGTTCTAGACTGTTTGATATTTTCTAAGTATAACTCCTACTTTTTGCTCTCTATTGCTTAAACAAGCTTCCTAATATCTAGGACAAAAGCAGATTAGTTTAAGACAGCAACTTTCAACCTTTTTCATTTCATAGCACACATAAACTAATTACTAAAATTCTGTGGCACTCCAAAAATATATTGTATTTTTTGCCCATTTGACCAAAAAAATAGATATAATGTTGACTCATTCACACCAGACTGCTATTATTGTGTTTGCTACTGTCATTTTTTTTATTCAACAGTCTAAGGGAAAAGAGGTTGGTGCCCCTGACTAAATAGCCAGGTATTTGCATGTTTTAAAAATTCACTGGTTTCAAGGAATTCAATTCCACTCAAACTTTCAAGGCAATACTAAAATCACCTATGCCCCATAAAACCTTCCCAGATTCCACCACTCATAGTGAAGGTCTTCAGCCTTGGTGTTCCTTACGCATTACTAAAGTCCTTATTATTAGGCTGTATCACATGAAATTGCCATTTGTTAGGTCGAAAATGGTCCAATGTTAGAAATCTAATATATTCTGATCAATGCTACATAAATAAATATGTCTCCTCCACTCCTTGAAGGCAAGAGGTGCACCTCACTCATCTCGTTCCTCTCCCTGCTGTCTAGCACACTGCCTTGCTCAAAGAAGAGGATCAGCCAGGCAACATTGTTGAATCGACATGCTGATTTTGAAAAACCTCAGCATTCACAAAGCAATGAAGACGGTGCACTCATCTCTAGAGTCCTTTAACTACTACTACAAGGATGGCCTTAATTCCTGACCTAGATGACTGAAGTTTCTAAAAATAGTACCTGGGGGAGAAAAGAGGGCAGATTTGTAGCTGAGAGACGCCGTGGCACCTCCCTGGTTGCCGACTCCCCGTTACATTCACTGGGTAACAGGGCCCCAGGTGTTATGTGATTGAGTCAATTTCAACCAGAAATATTGTGAAAATCCTGTGACCTGAGGAAGCCCTGGGTATTCAGAGTAGAAAATTCTAATAGGAAGCCTAAGTAAAATGTGCAATGTTTTATTGGCTGTCTTATGTCTTTAAGTTCTTCTTTTTAATAAGAGAGCAAAAGAGAAATTGGCTGGCAATACGGTGCTCGCCACGTACCTGTTGCTAAGTTTGGAAGACAGAGAGAAAGCTGAAGGGCTACATCAGGGGTAGTAAAATTCCAATCACTTCCTGAGTTATGCTTGACTGACTTGTTGGGGGAGGAAGGGCAGCAATCTGAATTGGTATGCCCAAAGGCTTGAGAATGTAGGCCCAGAATTTACAAAGGAAACCGCTTCCGCCGTGAAGTTTGAGGTTAAAAAGATAGGATCTCGGTTGTGGGAAAGAAATGATAAGGTAACCTCAAGCAGCCTCAATCAGCTCTCAGAAATTGTTTTTCAGTAAGTGGTTATAAAAGAACTACATAATTGAAAAATTATGACCATCCAAATATCAGTCCCTTTTGAAACAATGGTAACATCATCTTTTATGTTAAGAAGGTTTTCATTTCAAATAGGCTAAAATGTGAAGTCACTTTTTTCAGTAATTGGAAAATACATATGTTTAAAACTTATGGAAGAGAACAGCAAACTCACAGTGTTTCATCTCTAGAATGGTCCTTTAGAACATTATGAGTTAAACAGAAATGAAAAGAGGCCCTTTGGGTTCTTTGAAACAGGGACCCTATAGCAAGAAGTGTGACCAGAGGGACAGAGAGAGTGAGAGAAAGAACCTCTCTGAGTAATCTATAAATAAATATGATCAATTTTGCATATCCCCCTAGACAGGAGAGTGAGCTCAGGAATGATATTAAAATTTCAGTCTACCTGCAACAAACTATTATCTTGGCTTCACCTTGGCCATATAAATGACGGAAAAGGAAGACAGAAAATATTCCTAGATCAAATCAAAATGCTTGGTTTTCTGCATTTTAGTTTGACACATAAAGCTTTGAAAGTCTCAATTACAAGTCTTGATTAGTCACATCTGTTATGTAAAGTACCTACTATACATTTTGAGAGTACTTATGTTGCTCATTCCTGAGAAATTTTTATCAAGTACATGTTAGCATGTCTTCAGAAAAGAAAAAAAGCATTGGAAGACTGACCCAAGAAAGATGCTATGGCTTCGAAAAAATACCCTCAAAATTATATTTGTTTGGGAGGAAGTATGCCATACTTTCTTCTAAGAATAATTTATTCATCAAAGAAAAAAAAATCTTTAGAAATTTACCAGGAAGACGGGACAGGCCAATATAAGAATTCAGACAATAGCCTCCTCCTAGTACAATCACTCTCTTCCCATCTTTCCTAGGGGCACATCTATTGGTATCTACCAGTGAATTAGCATTTCCGAGTCTATTCAAGTCCTTTCTAGTATCAGTATCAAGCCCACATTTCTCGCTGTTCACAGGTGTATCAAAAACACCTTGCCAAAAGTTCACAAGCACAATGAGAACTGCCCACGCCACAATTATAGTACATCAGGAAAGATGTAACTAAGGTCTTCACAAGCAAGAAACCAAAGACAGGACAGTAGCTGCCACACAGAGGTGCAGACAACTCCCTGCATAGATGCTGAGTGTATGGACGAGGAGAGGCATGGAGGGGCGTCTGCAGGAACAGCAGCACAGGGCCAAACAAGATCACCAGTGCAACGCTGAGAAACTGTCATCCTAAGCCTGACCAGGGCAGGAGACTTCTCCTGGCTTCTCTGGCTTCATTACGGGTTCCAGGGACTTTTCTTTCCCCTCAGCCTGCCAGGCCAGTGCTGAGACTCTGCGCTATCCTGCATCAGTTCCCTTAAAGCACACCTACATGTAAATAAGCCCCTTTATTAAACTCTCCTCAGAGTTTCCCGTCTGAGTCTGTTGTCTGTTTCCTGTGGAGTCCCCTACTCATGCCTCATACCTCATCCAAGTCATGAATGAAAGTTTTAGCACAGCCACACAAAGGTAAAGGACACAGCAACCCACGGTAGAAGCCTCCCTTCTAACTGATGTCTACCAATTAATTGGCATTTCCAAGTCCATTCCAGTGTACTAGCAATCATGTGCATATTTCTTGTTCAACAATTATGTCATTGAAGACCCAGTCAAATACTCGCAGAAAACCAGTACATGAGATGGGTCTATGGTACGTATGTCTCCACTTTCTTTCTAGCCTCCCAATCAAATTTGCTTTTTCTAAAAAGGAAATGCAATCACATTAGTCTAATCTTTCTCAGTAAATCTGCGATGATTCTTAGTAATCACCTCCAATTTGCATTATGCTCACCATCTTTCATTAATTGATTCCAGATTTTTGCTGATGATTGTTATGAGACCACCAATGTAATTTATCTATAAACCTGAGAATTGAGTTTCTTTTTAAAATTTACATCAACCTTGGCCAATTATAATCTCCTTGCTCCTTTCCCATTCTTCATAGCTCTACAAAGTAACAGAATTCAATGTACCACTGCATTTATCATACTGTTATATAATTAACTTTTCTTGTGGTTGTTTTATCCCCTAGACTGTGAGCCCTTGAAGGCAGCGATTGTATCTTATTCATCTTGACATTGCTGGCATCCAGCAAAATGTCAGGGTA
Organism: Micronycteris hirsuta; assembly: GCA_004026765.1. Taxonomy (NCBI): domain Eukaryota; kingdom Metazoa; phylum Chordata; class Mammalia; order Chiroptera; family Phyllostomidae; genus Micronycteris; species Micronycteris hirsuta. The sequence continues at coordinate 41,122 of PVJI01002223.1, read as the reverse complement.
TTATAGATTCGCAATAAGAGTTTGCTGAATTGAATTTAAAGCACCAGTGTGGTGTTTTTAAATTTCCTCATATCCTCGGGCTTCAGTTTCCTCTCACCAGTATTACGACCCTGGCCGATCTAGTATTTACATCCCTTGATAGAGAAACTGCCCTGTGTTGGGAGAAGACAAGTAAAGCGTGGCTCCTTCCTGGAAAGGGTCTTACAGTAGAATCATCTCTCCGTCTTCTATCTTCTTGTTCTGAACATAGACAGAAGCTCTTCTCTTTGGCATTTTTAGCCTCTGACACTTGCACTTGGTTATCCGGCTCTCCTAACACTGTGTCTTTTTTCCTCTGCATGCTCATTAGAGAACTTCTCAACGAGTCATTCATACCCAGGGCAACTCCCCCTTTCTTTCTTTCTGCATCACCATCCACAGCTATTATTCTATTTGAATTTTAGTTCTGAGAGCATCCCAACTCATTTAGCAGTCTTTTCTTTTCCAGCCAAACTGTTATCCATTCCACCAATTTTTGTCTATTCTTTTCTTTCTTTTTTTTGGCAGAAAGGGCAAAAACTATTTTCCACTGGCATTGATGTGCGTCTTTGGGATCCAGGGTTTTGAATACAGCTCATGCAAATAATGCTGTTTAGAAAACTGTTTTTAGACTATTGAATAGTTGGTTTTTAAGGGCATTTTTACTAGCTCAGGCATAACCTCCAAAAGTTTGCAGAGTGCAGGAGGCAGGAAGAAAGAAAAAACATTTTTTCTGCATCTGAAGTTCTACAGGTTGTCAGACTGGGCTCTGATGTCTAAACGGAGAGGATCTGGCAGAAAGAGTAAGTAACAATCATTGCAACCTAAAACAACATGTTATGTGAATTATGACATTAGCTGTCACTTCATAGGTTTCGGTTTGCAAGGCTAATCTGTAAACCTGTTTATTCCTGCCTTACGAGAAACGGCATGGGGCTAATAGAAGAGGGAACTTCTAGTCCCAATTTTTCCACTAACTCGCTGATCTAACATAGGAAACTTTCTCTCTCCATGGTTCACCTTCCTCTCGCAAAATTAGATGGTTTTCACTAATTATGAACTGCAGTAAATGTTTGCTAACATATTTTCCAACTCTGATAGTCAATGACTCCCAGAAAGAAGCAACTAGCTAAGGGAGGTGCTTTTGTGATTAAATGAGCTACCCGCACAGGTTGCCTGTGTGATCATAGCCGTGGCCATGGGGGAGGTTTGCATTTGGATTCTGACCGTGCCACTTCCAGTATGTGAACTTGGGCTAAACATGCCTGAATCTCTGGTTCTTCATCTATAAAACTGGGATCCAAATAATATGTACTGCATTAGGTTGTTGTGAAGGTTAAAAGACAAAACGCCTATAAAACACCCAGTTCAGTGAGTGGCATGTAGTAATATCTCAATAGATGTAGCAAATTAACATAACTGTAAGAATGGCTACAAATGGAATTATTGTAGAAGAATTACTAAGAATTATTTTTATGGTCCATAGATGGAAAAATATATTCTTATTTTATTATTTTTAATTGTTTTTAATTTCAGTTCGATTTATTTATTTTTTATTAAACTGGGGTGACATTGGTTAATAAAATTATATAGGTATAAAATGTACAATTCTATGATACATCATCTGTATATTGCATTGTGTGTTCACCACCCAAGGTTAAATCTTCTGTCACCATATATTTGACCCCCGCTTTACTCATTACTACCCTACCCCTCTCCCTCCTGGTAACCACCATACTATGTCTGTGTCTATGAGTTCTTATTTGTCTTATTTATTCATTTGTTGCTTTTAGTTTTATATCCCACATATGAATGAAATCATATTGTTATTAAGATTTAATGCAATCCCCATCAAAACCTCAATGGCATTAAAAAAATAGAACAAAAGTCATCAAATTTGTATGGACCCACAAAAGACCCTGAATAGCCAAAGCAATCCTGGGAAAAAAGAAAAAAGCCAAAGGCATCACACTCCTTGCCTTCAAAATATACTACAAAGTGACAATAATCAAAACAGCATGATATAAAAAAAAAACAAATGAACACAGACACACAGAACAATGGAACAAATGAAAGCTTTTCAGTAAATGGTGCTGGGAAAATTAGAAAGTCACATGCAAAAGAACAAAACTAGACTACAGTTTGTCCCCATATACAAAAGTTAATTCAAAATGGATCCAAGACCTAAACATAAGACTTGAAACAATAAATTACACATAAGCAAACATAGCTACTAAACTTATAGACCTTGGTCTTAGAGAGGATAATATAAATTTGACCCCAAATGCAAGAGAAGTCCAAGTAAAAATAAATGAATGGGGCTATATCAAGCTAAAAACCTTCTGTACAGCAAAAGAAACTGTCATCGAAACAAAAAGGCAACTGACAGAATGGGAGGAGAGAGCTGCAAGCAGCAGCTCTGAGGAGGGGTTATACTGAAAATACATGAGGAACTCACACAACTCAACAACAAGAAACAAACAATCCACTCGAAAAATGGGCAGAGGAGCTGAACAGAAACTTCTTCCAAGAAGATACACAAATGGCCAACAGATCTAGAATAGATATTCAAGTTCACTAGCTATTAAGAAAATGAAAATCCAAACTACAATGATATAGCACCGCATACCTGTTAGAATGGCAATGATCAACAAGACAAGTAATAACAAGAGGCTGTAGAGAATAAGGAATCTTCATTCACTGCTGGTGGGAATGTAAACTAGTACAGCCACTACGGAAAACAGTGTGAAGCTTTCTCAGAAATTAAGAATAGAGTTACCATGCGACCCAGCAACCCTTGTTCTGGGCATTTACCTAAAAAAATTGAAAACATTTACTCGCAGAGACATGTGCACCTAGGTATTCATTGCAGCATTATTCACGGTGGCCAAGACATGAAAATGACCAAACATCCCCCAGTAGATGCCTGGATAAAGATGTGGTACCTGTGTGCAATAAGACACTGCTGAGCCAGAAGAAAACATGAAATGCTGCCATTTACAACAGCATGGATCTTGAGAATAGCATGTTAAGGGAAATGTCAAACAGAAAAATATCAAGAACCATATGATTGTTTTATTATTATTTTAGAAGAGATACACTTAAAGCTAACCTAATTATGGTCCAGAATCTTCTCCTTAAATCAGAGACTTTTCAACTGGTGCACTGCAAGAATTTCTACAACATGTCATACCTGATTATTTAGTCAGGGGAACTAGCCTCTTTTCCCTTAGATTATCAAATAAAAAAATGTCAACAGCTAACACAATTACAGCCATCTAGTGTAAATGAATCAAAATTATACCTATTTTTTTCTCGGATTGGCAAAAAAATATATTTTTGTGTGTGCCAGAGATTTTTATTACTTACTTTATGGGTGCCATGAGATGAAAAAGCCTGCAAATCACTGCCTTAGATCCTTAAGAGGTTGGTACTTATATTGTTCCCGCCTTTTAGTCCTTCAAGTGGGGGCTTTCCTACAAAGTGGGGAGTTGCCAGGACCATTCCGGCACTTCCACCAGGACATATGAAGGAGGTTTCCCCTTGTGTTCATGCTGATATTTCTTTTGATATTTTTCTAGATCCTTTGTCATTTTGTGTTATGTAGAGGCACTGCTCCAATTAAATAAATATTTACTGAACAATTTCTTAGACACTGGAGAGGGCACAGCGATGTGAAAGAGAGGCTCTGGCCTGAGAAGCTACACAGTTTTGTTAAAGGTGGCTGAGATAAGACACAATGAAAGCACATGGTGCAATGAGGCTACGACACCTATAGTGTATGTGGGAGCATTTGAGATGAATCTTGAAGAACTGGTAACATTCGATTAAGCAAAATTGATAGGGAGGGCTGCTTGAGAGGAAGGAATCTTAAAAATAAATACAGGGGTAAAAAGTGCATTGTCATTCTTAACAAGACGGTATCAAGTCAATGTGGGGGAGTTGGTCTTATCGGAGTACAATGGAAAGCTCATGAGTGTTTTAAAGCTTTGGAGGACATGACTTCAGATGGGTAAAAGTAGTGTTTAGGATTTTCTTTTGCATGAGTTTTGTTAAATTTTTCAATTATAATTGACATTCAGCATTATATTAGTTTCAGATGTACATGTACAGCACACTGGTTAGTCATTTATATAGCTTATGAAATGATCCTCCTAGCAAGTCCAGGACTCACCCGGCACCATACGTAGTTATTATAATATTATTGATTACATTCCCTGTGCTGTACTTTACATCCCTGTGACTGTTTTGTAACTGCCAATTTGTATTTAATCCCTTCACCTTTTTCGCCGAGCTCCCCAACTCCCTTCCCATCTGGTGACCATTAGTTTGTTCTCTGTATCTGAGTCTGTTTTGTTTGTGTTTATTTGTTTTGTGTTTTAGATTCCAATATAAATGAAATCATATGGCATTTGTCTTTCTGTCAGACTTTGTCTACTTAGTATAATACCCAGTGTTTAGCTTTTACTTAGCAATGAAACCACAGCTTATTCGTTCAACAGAATGTTGATGTACCAGCAAGCAAGAGTCTTTAATATATATAAACAGCGATGTTTGTTTGCGGCAGCGTCTAAAATGAAACAGGCTCAGATGCGAGAGACCGGGGGCCACATGAGCAGTGGGGCTCAGCATTCTGTTCCTTATTTAGGTCTTCAGTTACCAATAAGAAATATTTATTGGAAGTTTCTACATGCCAGACATTGTGCTGCATGCTTTTCAGGACTAACTGGAACATTACCATACTAGCCTTCCAAGGCAGGCACTGGCATCCCATTCACAGCTGGTGAACTGAGGCTCCTAGGTAGTAAGTAATGGCTCAAGAACATACCACCAGAAAAATCACAGTCAGAATTCAAACCCAGTGCGTTCTTACTCTAGAATTGGACTTTCAACCACTGTTATATCACCTATTTTAATCACTTTCCCATCCCATACAAATACCAAACCCCTTAATAATGAAGACATAGGAATAAGGGGTGAGAGCGTGGCCCCCAGCTCCCTGCTTCTCTACAGCTGACCTGCCCGGCACTCGTGCACGGGTGGGAGTCAGGGCATCGCCCTCACTCTCACTTTCGGCACAGAAGGTGTCGAATCTTTTTAAAGCTGGAACTATTTTCACACATTATTCAAAGGTGCAAAAAAAAGGCTTAGATGCCTCTATTTAGCTGTTTGGCTAAGTGTGCTTTTCATAACCTCCTTACACAGCCTGTTCTACAGAAAAAGAAAACTCTCTGGGAAGCACCAATTTGCACTTTTATATATATTTGTTAGTGTGCTACTTAAGGTCAGAAGTGCTAAAATCGGTCCCCTGCTGCTTATTTTTGTATCATGTTTGTGTTTTCTTGAAAAAAAATCTCACAAAACCTGACTGTATTGTTTTTATATGTTCCAATATTTCTATCATTTACTTCTGGTCTCTGGGTTGCAGATGCTATTTAAGAGCAGTTTCTTTTTGCAAGGTTAGAGAGGGTGTGAGTTGATATTTTAGCTAAGAAAAGAAATTCTATTTTAATTTATTTCTACAGAGCAGCCAGCCAAATTCCAGTTTTCTAACATGTTTATCATGTTTTCTAAAGCTAGTTATTTTCCACAAAAATATTTTTCAGTTATTACAACCTCAAATCCTCTTTGTTAGTCTTTTTTTTTTTACATTGATTATCTCAAGCTCACTATATTCCTATTGATTTTATTATTTAGCTTTGGGTCTACACATTCCAAATGAGAAAAATATTTTAAAAATTATTTTTCAATGAAAAATAATTTGTCTCATTGTAAACATATTTAAACTTGAGGACCATATTCCAGAATTTTCACAACAGCTCTTTGTATCTTAAATGCAAAAGCCCTATATTGAAGCAATGTGCGAAAACATTTTTAAATAGCAACAAAATTGTCTATGGTGATTTGACAAACTACAGTATTGAAAACTGGATGCTTGCTAACATTTTATGATTCTGTTATTCTGTTACTACCTGTAGGTCAATCAACGTTTTCCAGGCTATAGGAAAAATCATGCTTCCAACTAAAGCAGCATGAGTTAGAAACTGTTACAGTAACTATTACATTTGAGTATCAAGATTATATTCATAATTCAAAAATAATAATTACCTATCTTATGGTTTAGCAATGAGCATTTCCAGTAAGTTCTTACTGTCTCCACATTTAAAATACTTACAGATATGTCCAGATAATACTACAGATATCAGTAAGTCAGCTAAACCTGGAATTCATTCATTTGTAGCAATAACACTGTCTAAAGCTTCATCTTGTCTTAAAGCTGCATCCCAGGAACTTAAACTTGTTAAGGACACACTCAAGTTCTGAAGTCAACAGCAGGATATCTTTGGGTAGGGGTAGGTTATAACGAGAAAAATAACTATCATGGGTCAGAAGTACTTGTGATTTCATAATCACAACTTACTTTCTCTGTAGATATTTAGGCCCTGTGGCAAGCATTTTATGATTGTCAAAACATTTTCCTTTAGTTAGTTAGGTAATTATTCTCAAAAATCTAAAAACTTCACTTTGCATGTGTCCTGTCTCGTGAGGGGAAGCCCCCTGAAGCCTGGGAGCACAGCTTGTGCGGTGAGGCTCGTGTATCTCACCACCTGGGTCTTTCTCTCCCAAACCTCCAACTTCAGTCTGTGTGTTCCAGAATGCAGGGACCACCAAAACGTGGGTCTTGCTCACTGACAAGCCCCATGAGAAATGTAAATGAGCCCTGGGACCTGTGTGCTTCCCAAGTTAAGTGTCTTTGGAGCCTCTACTTTATATTTTTGATTAAATCTTTCATGCAAATAGCCACCCAGGCCCTGAAGATACTAAAATTTGGTATTTCCAATGGTATCAATTGGTTGTCAATAGTTAGCATCTATCATGTGATACTTCTTCCAACTCCCCATAAACTTGAAACTGAGGGAAATAGTTTGCATTCTGAACACAAATTTGGGTCATAGTAGAGATGTTAATCCATTTAAAGAACGAGGCTCTTTTTAGTTTTATAAGATTCTGTTATAACACATTTAAATTAATTGACCCACATAAAAAAGCAATATGACAATCAGAAGGGAGTTGGACATCTTCATCCCAAATTCTGGTCACAAAGCTATTCCCAATGTGAAGATGAACTTGGAAAGTTTTAGATACGGTGACCACGCCTCCTGGTTTAGATAGGGTGACCACACCTCCTGGTTTGCCTGGTTTGATTGTTCTGGTTTATGTTTATTGTTCCAGCATAACTGTTAATAATGTCCTCTTCCCTCTCAAGAGGTGTTTAGATAACACATTTTATATTATCTTCTCTCTTCAGTACAACTGGGGGAGAAAAGACTAATAATCCCAAAGTAGAAAGGAGATGCATCAGTTCAAGGTGGGAGTGGTCCGTAACCGGAAATTGTTTTGACAAAAGATTGGTGGGTATCAGAATAGGGAAGCGGACTCAGTCATCATGCAAGACCTGAGAAGCAGGAGGGTCTTCAGTGACCATTGATGACTCCAGACAGGCTGACCTAAGCCAATGGTCTTCAGAAGTTAAGTAGCTTGTCCAAAGTCACAGAGCTGAGCAAAATTGCTCCATGGACAGCCTCAGCACTAAATAGACTCCTGACTTGAAATGATCCATATGGATTAGAAAATATGCATCTCAGTTCTGACTTTGATGAACTTATAAGAGATCTTTCCCAAATTTTAGGACACTGTAAATTGTCCACTCTCTCGGGAAGAAGATGAATCAGATTTACCTGATTCATAAGTAGAAACAAACAAGACAGCTGAGTGTCATAGAGCAGATCCATACCTGCTATCCATAGAAAACACTGGAAGAAATTATACAACTTACAGAATCTGATACTAACATCAAGGTAGTGTTTTGTTGGATCAAGGTAGCGTTTTGTTGGGGGGCAAAATTATTCTCACTAGTGTCCCTTTAAAAGCGCAATACAATTTCTCAAACTTTCCTAATTTATCTTTATCTACGTCCTTCATTTATACTCTCAGCCTAAACCTTACACTGAGTTAATGAATTCCATTTATCCCTTTCCTGTTTGGTAAAGTGGTGTTGCTCAATTGAAGGGAAATAATCTTTTCAAGTCTTAAAGAATGCCATCTGGTTCTGATATTCAAGAATTTGGTGAACATGTTCATGTTTACTCTAGACTTATAAGTTTTAATAACATTCCATCTGGAATGCATTTCCCATACTGGAACACTATTTTTATTACACCCTTATACCGAATCCCTTTTAGTCTTTTGATTATCTTAGAGGCTTTTCCTAGAATGATCTTATATTGCATGTTTGAGTATAAAAATAAATTCTAAATCATAGTCATGGACACAAAATCATGTTGTAAAATGGAATGTTCTCATCAAGACTCCATGGGTTGCACAAAACAGAAACTCACTCCAGGCAGCTTAGGTAAACGGGAGTTTACAATGTGGATAGAGTGTCAAGAATGGTCTTGGAGAAACTAGGAGAATGTCAGACCTGGAAGTGGCTCCTTCTGGCTCTGCCTTTGAATTCTGCTTTGATACCCCCCACCACATTCTCTTTGCCTGCCCATCCCATCCCCATCCTTGCGTACGGCCAGCACAGTCACCTACACAGACCATTCTGCACATCGCATTTCAGTTCTAGAATTCATCACTGACTGGCTCAAGGCTTTGTGCCACTTAGTTCAAATACTTGAGAGAAATAATGACTTCCCTCTGTCCAATGAGTAGATTAGCTCACTTTTGATTAAGACCTCATCTCTAATAAATTAATGAGGGAGAGGAGTGGGAATGGGTCACGTGATAAGTGTGGCTTCTACTTCTATGAGCCAAGGGAGAGACATGGCTATGAATTCTAGCAGGCAAAGAAACATGTCTAGTAGGGCAGGAAAAGAATTTACACTTGGTGTTCATCTTTTTTGGATGATGCTCTATATTCCAGAAACAGCTTCCACTTCTGTTTGATCATTTGTCAAGAATTATGTTGTCTCACTGTGCTGAGACACCTTCATAGGTCTTTCCTCTAAAAGGGTAATGAAGTGATAAATATTATCATTATTGATTTTGTAGGTTTTTAAATGACAATGTGGAATAACAATCACCCAGGTGTGAAATGTTTACTATGATATTACAGAGACTAAAAAATTTAAGCATAAAACATATGCACACATACAACACACACATATATCCATTTTTTTCCAAGTACATACCATTTAGCATCTCTTTTTTGCAAGTTGGTGCTTGTATTTCAAAAAGGAGCACACCATACTTGGTAAACAGGTGCTTCTTGAGACCAACTGAAATTCCTTACTAGAATAAAAAACAGCACAACTGCCCTGGCTGGTGTAGCGCAGTGGATTGAGCGCGGGCTGGGAACCAAGCAGTCCCGGTTCGATTCCCAGTCAGGGCACATGCCTGGGTTGCAGGCCAGGTTCCCAGTGAGGACCATGTGAGAGGCAACCATACATTGCTGTTTCTCTCCCTCTCTTTCTCCCTCCCTTCCCCTCTCTCTAAAAATAAATAAAAATAAAATCTTAAAAAAAAAACAGCACAACTAATGATCCTGCTGTATTACTCATATCTTCAGTTATTAATGTGTTTCATTAAAAGGTCATATGTTAGGTTTTGCAAACAAACCAGTACAGAGGTTCAGCTGAAGTACACTGTCACAAATACATCAGTCTGTTCTACTTTTAGAATCCTGGATACTGGCTCCGCTGGAGATCTCAATGTGGTTTGCATGCACACATGCCCCCAGAAATTGCTCCTCTATATGCATAAGTCTCCACTGTGAACCTCTTGTTATTACCTTTGGTTTGTCAAGTGAAAAGCAGTGAATCAAAACCACTTGACAATGTGTCAGTTGCAGAATCTTATAGAACTATAAAAGTATGAGCGTTTACTGTTTTCAAGAATATAGGCAGTAAAAATGAGGCTGGTGTACAGTGATCTTGACAATAAGACATAAAACCCCAGATTGTTAACCAAGATAAAATGCTGTTTTTATCTGGGGTTTTGCCAGATTTTCTCACAAATGCCGTTACATGACAAGGAACAATATATTTATATTGTGATGGAAAGCTTAGCTCGAGGGCCATTGACAACTGCCATATCAGGTACCAATTCCCCAGAAAACATCAAATCCACAAAAACAAACAAAAAATGAGAAAAAACATCTCAGACCTTGCCAAGAGGCTTCTGAATGATCTGAGCTCATCAGAACATCCAGTTCAAGACGGGCCTTTTCCATGTGTGCACCTATGTGCTCAGCTCAAGTCCAGTGGCAGAGCCCAACAAAAAAGGATGGTTCCCATGAGAGACAGTTTTTATGTACCCCTGTGGATGAGAAAAAGACACGCAGGTTCAAGCAGCAAGGAAGTGCCCACGCATTCTGTGGTGGGGAAGAAATACGCTTTGACGAGAGGAGAAGTTAGGGCTCCGCAGGGACAGGTAGGAAACAGAAATACACCGTTCAACCACTCACTCCGACACGGCGATGGAGACTGGGCACCTCATGAGCCCCAAAGATGGGTGCTTCTTTGGCCTGCTCTATTCAGTGCCCTAAATACCTGATCCAGGCACTCATGCCACCTTTCCTTCATGCCACCAATTTTTCTGTGTTTTTAACATTTTAATTAGGAAATCATGCAACCTGAATAAGAAAGCAAGCAGGGACAGCCCTCTAAAAATTAACTCTGCAATGTTTAACATAAGATATGTCTGTTGTAATCATACTTCACAGAGTCTTAGCCTAGAGACTTTCTATGTCCTGGAATGAATGAGGGACCCTCACTCTCTTGCCACCCCACAGAGAAAGGCTGGGGCAGACCTCAGTGGTTGACTAGGACCTGCTTAGGTAAATTCCAGACTCCAGACCACGGCTAATGGTGACCTGGCTGCCAGGGGTGGCTGAAACTCGTGATCCTCCTCCAAACTGGGGAGCCCTCGGCGAGGGCACTCAGGACTGCTTCCCTGTTTCAAAGCGACTATTTACCACATCAGTTTGTGTCAGACATTTTTCTCGTATGATTTTATTCTCACAGCAACCTGACAGAGTACTATGATATCTTATCAAATTTTTAAAAATTACATAAGTATTACATGTTTTTGCCAAAAATGAAAAAAGTATAAAATAAAAAAAGTAAACACTGCCCCTGCGTGCACACAAGCTGTACCACTCATCATACTTCCCAGAGCGTAACCACGTGACCCGGGCTTTGAGCACCTTCCCAAAATCTTCTCTACCTATGTCTGCACATTTTTCTCATGGTCTTCTGAAACATTTCATTTCACACTGTGTCTTGGACATTTATCTGAAACTAATTTACTTGCATCTCCCATATCGAATCAAGTTTCCCATTGTTAATTTTCCACATCTAAGTTATTTGAATTCCTTTAGTGGCTGCATGGTTTTCTGCTGCATAAACATCATATTCTTTATGTAGTGAGTTTTCTCAACATTTGGTCTCTAGTTTTTCACTATTACTAATAACAACGCAAAGCGTATCCTTGCACTTCTTTGAATATACTACTTGCAAGTGATACTGCTTGGTTAAAATGAGTAACATGTTAAATTGTGATGGATATTACTACAGTTCTGACATGAGGACTTTAGTGCCACTTTTGTGGGGGGGACCGTCGGCTCCCAGAGGCTATGATACAGGGCAGGGGGTCACCGAGCTGCTGAGCAAACCTGCAGAGCAAGGATCTGAAACTGGGTCTATCTGGTTCCCCGCTTCACCACCTCCACCTTTGTCACTTGATTTTAAAGGTTTAATGAGTAATCTAGCAAGTCATTCTTAAATTTCTGAAAAGAATAGAGTCACTTTGGTACTAGCATGGACAACACAATTTTATTCAGGATGAGACAAACTATTGATCCACTCCTTTTTACAAGGGATATGAGATTCCAAGAATGCTTAATGAATGTGATTTTAGAAACAAATGTGATTTTATTTATTTATTTATAAAAGATTTTATTTATTTATTTTAAGAGGGAAAATGAGGGAGAAAGAGAGGGACAGAAACATCAATGTCTGGTTGCCTCTCGCACACCCCATACTGGGGACCAGGCCTGCAACCCAGGCATGTGCCCTGACTGGGAATCCAACCGGTGACCCTATGGTTCCCAGGTTGCCACTCAATCCACTGAGCCACCCTAGCCAGTGCTCATTTATTTATTAAAAAATAATTGAGCACCTATTCTCTGCTAATCACGCTGCTATGCCACTGAGACCCATCGTTAACAAGATTGACAGGATTTCTACATTTTAGCTGAGAGCGCCGAATCCTAACCACTAGACCACCAGGGAGCCGCAGTACATTTTAGTTGAAAATTAAGACATGAACCAAATCATCATAAAAATTAACATGAAGTTATACAATCATGCGCTGCTTAACAACAGGGATGTATGTGCACTGAGAAACTGTCGGAAGGCAATTTCATCATTGTATGAACACGGCGGAGTGACACAAACCCGGACGGTATAGCCTGCTGCTCCCAGGCTGCACGCCTGGACAGAGTGCTGCTGGACTGAATTCAGTAGGTGATCTTAAAAAGTGGCAAATATTTGTGCACCTAAACATACAGCAGGTACAGTGTAAGTTATAAACAACACGTGCCTCTACAGCATTCTTACCGAGAATGGAGCCTGCAGGACGGGAAGCGGCTCTGGGTGGTGAGTGCGTGGTGAGTGCGTGTGAAGGCCCAGGGCCTTGCTGAGCGACTTTATCAGTACTGTACACTGAGCTGCACTAAATCTACAAAACGACACAAGATTCAATCAAGCACAAGATAAAACTCAATCAAGGGACTTGATAAGCACAAGATGTATGAGGGCGCTGCCAGAGTAACCTGACACACTGCCTTGTAGCAAACTATTGTTTGTAAGTAGAAAGAATACACTATAAGACAATGATAAACAGTATAGAAAATATGTAAACTAGTAGAATTCATTTATCATCACCATCAAGTGTTACATACCATCCACAATCGGACGTGCCGTGATTTTACACAATTGGCTGTGCAGCAGGTGAGTTTGCACCAGCACCACCACAAACCTGGGAGCAATGTGTTATGCTGAGACATGACAATGGCAATGACATCACTAAGCAAGGGAATTTTTCAACTCTGTTATGATCTTATGGGGCCACCACGTATGTGCAGTCTGTCATTGGCCGAAACATCACTATGCAGCGCCTGACAGAAACTGACAAGTAAAATCATATCAGTGATCGACGGGCTCATAATACCATTTGCCATAGGCGAGGGCTCAGAACGGGATTCCTCCAGTTAATGCTGATGGTGTTGAAACCCGCAGGACCGGCAGGAGTGACTAGAGGAGGTAGGAAGGAAATCACACTCTGTTCTAGGCAGAGAAAGGTGTGTGTAAAGGCCATGGTGAGAGGAAATAGTGCAAGTTCCAAGGACTGAACAAAGGCCCATGCGGTTCTAACACCAAAGTGGAGAAAGTGTTAGTAGGGCCCAGGGCCTGGAGAGCCTTGTGAGTCTAGGGAAGAAACATTACCTTTAGTAAAATGGGAGCCCTCAAAAGGCTTTTAGGAAGGTGTCAATCAAACGGCAGCAGGTGAGGCAGTGATATTTAGCTCCCAGCAGCAATGCTCATCAGTACGTGAAACATAAATACAACCGAACCATACCCAATGCACACAAATGCTCCCTTTCTTTCACTCTCCCTCAAAAAGCAGATTACTTAAATGATATTGTTAAATCTGAAGCTACAGTGAAAAGTATCACCATCACCATCAGGGGACAGCAACACACACAAGGAGTTAAATTAGAGAGATTTCCAAATCAAGTCAGCAGCAAATGCTGACATCAATTTAAAATGAAGCAACCCCATGAGCAGTACAAGTGGCCACTTGGGGAAGCACACTTTGGGAAGAACCCGCTTAGGCCAAAAGAGTGTGGCAGCTGCGTCAAAAAAGAGACTCTGTAACCTATCCCGTAACCTCAGCCTCTCCAAGCCTTCTAAACATTAAGATTCCACAGCAAAGTCAAGTTTCCAGAGGGCAGATATAATAACATAACTTCTTAGCTAACCCTGGTCATCTCAGACCTCTGAACAACTGAAAGAAAAACCCAGACACAAACTGTATGCACAAACATCTGGAATGCTAGCCTCTGTGCCCAAGAATACAATTGTGATGTCAACAGGTGGTACTGTGGGGCCTCCAACCCAAGCACCCAGCGTTTAGGTCACTTCAGATACCACAGCAGTCTCTTCCCTCTGGCGGTCTCTGAAAACTATTATCCAATGACAGAAACTGTTCACAAGGGTTTAGAGTTGTCCTAAAGTCAAACAGCTGTGAGAGGTGGCCATAAGCTCAATTCAATTTTCTGGGTCCTCAGGCCCCAATTTGCATTTTTTGGCACAGCTCTCGAGGTCATTACTAGATAGTCTCAGCTGTGATTACAAGCACCTTTGTACCACTTTTCCTACTCCCTCTTGCCCACCACACCTTCTGCCCCAGTTACATGGGCGCTCCCCCTGACCACAGTGACCTGCCACATCCTCCGGCTCCTATTGCACTTGCCAGATGAAACGCCATTCCTCATTGCAGAGCTCCAGCTCCCCTTTTAAAACCAAATCTGAATGGATAGTCAGGGGGCAATCAACATTTTTTGAACACTAAGCATTTGGAATATAAAGATGAATAAAACACAGTTTTGGTCTCCAAGAAAGTCATCTATGTGTCTCTCCTTTCACAGCGATTACCAGGTTGCCTCTAATAAATAATGTTATGTTTAGACTTCAGTACTTTACATTTGATGCACTGTACATTTGATGCAATACACCCATTGAGGTATTTTTCACCGCTCAAAACAGTTTTGAACTCATTGATTTTAATGCCGTTTTGTGCTTCTGCCATTTTTTGTTTCACCTCTTCCATGTCGGCAAAAATGTTTCCCTTTCAGGACTTTTTCCATTCAGGGAAACAAAAAAAAAGTTACTCAGGGCAAGATCCAGTGAATAGGGAGGGTGGGGCATGGGGGTCATGCTGTTTTGGGTCTAAAACCTCTTAATACTCAGTGTACCAGTAGACTGGTGCCCTTGGAAATCATCCATCATGAAATGGGAAAACACGTTGAAAGTCTTAAAAAAAAATCCACTGAAGCTAAACACAGCCTCTCACCACAACACCAGCTGGTAACTGATACAGATGGGTTGCTAGAATGGTACTCACCTAGCAGGGGACATCTGTACTAGAAGGTACTGCCCTCTAAAAGGTAATACAGGGTACACACAGTATCCTCAAGCCCTTAGAATTTCCTGACTCCAATGGAAGAAAATATATTATAAAATGTATTCATTTATTTACTTACTCATTATTTCAATTTGTGATGTATGAGATATCATGCTAGGTACTAAAAGTAATGTGGATGATTGACAAGTCTATATCTCAAAGAACTTCAAGTACATAAGACATAGATCTAAATAAATGTAGTACACAGGAATAAATGTCAAAAGAGTTGAAAATAAAGCCCTGTTAGATTTCAAAGGGCGGAGAGTTCCCTTATTATCATTAAGGAATCTGATGCTAAATGCCTAGTGGAGAAGACTTTCCAGGGCTGGCGCAGAAGTCCCTGACCTTCCCCAGTTATTATTGGAACACCTTGTTGGGTGCCGCCTGGAAAAATCCACTTCAATTTCAGACAGTTATAAATGGTAGCCATTCCTTTCTTCCACTGACCGAGAATATATTTTCCTGAAACTTCTATCTATTAGTCCTATGTCTACTTCTGGTAACTTTCAGAGTTGATTTATTTCCTCTTCCACATTAACTAGTCAAAAATATTAAATAAATATACATTGTTCTTAAGCTTTACCTTTTATCACTTACCTTTGTCGAGTTCTTTATGGAACTCTGTTTTTATTCAAATTATGATTTAATCATCCAGCCTCTAATATCCTCAAATTTTATTAGTATTCCTTGAATCTCTCTTTGAATTTATTAATAAGTACAGGGTGGGGCAAAATTAGGTTTACAGTTGTTCACATGGGAAACAATACAATAATTAGTAAATAATAACACAAGAAAAAACTCTTTTGCAAACCCATAACTGTAAACCTACTTTGGTCGTACCCTGTGTATTCAGCCAGAATCGAGTTTCCGTGGAGTCGTCATTAATATTGCTACAGAAAAGACTCAAACAGCCAAATGCACACCTAGTGGGGTTATCACTCAGTTCCCACCCTCCCCCCACCAATAGGGATTCATAAGTCACTCTGATGCACACCTCGCTAAAATCCAGATATGCAATTTCAACATTCTAGTAATATATCAGTCAAGTAACTAATTCATCAAAAGTAAAGTTTAACTGCATGATGTGGTAATAATGAACCTACTCTGAATTTTAGTGATCAAATTTTCATTTTCTAAAAATCTGCCCCACACGCCAGAATCAACTTCGGTTAGTTATTTAGAGATGAGGAAATCTCATCTTTTTGGACTCTTTTTGTTTGAAATTAAAAAGTTACCAATTTCTGTTTTCTAGCAATGCTCCTGTATTCTGTGAATTTTATACAATAAACCTAAAACCATCTAGTTTTTTAAATAATGAGATTTAAGAATGTCTCAGCTTATAGCGGCATTCACTTTAAAAGCAACCCCAAACCTACAGGGAAAACACATGTACATTGTTTTTGTAATATTAATATTGTATGTTATATGTACCATAAATGAATAAAACATGAAAAAACACAGTTCTCTACTTTAGAAATGGCAAAAATCTCAAAAGATTTTCAAAGCAAAATATGCTAAAATATATTTACCTTTGCTGTGAGGAAATTAAACAAGCAAATCACTAAACAAATATTACCTAGTAGATCTTTATGATAAGACTATATTTAATAAAATTAAAAATTTAGTGTACATATTTTATATGCAAATCATTGCAAATCAAAGTTCTCTCTTCCTATTCTACTTGCCAGCCAGCGCTGACTTTCCTGGCTGTTTGTGGGGAGGAGGGCGGGGAACGTGGGCATTCCTAAAAGTACCAAACAGTTTTCATAGATCATTTCCAGTTGATGACTGCACCGCGACCCTCTCTATCATTTCAGGGGTACATGGGCTGCTTCTGTCCTATTTTCTGAATGAACATGATGGTGAGATAGGCCTTGGGTTTTACGTAGGAGGTCGCTCCCTTCTACATACCTGTAATGCAGTCTATGAATGTGTAGGAAGCCCTGTAGGTAGAAAATCAAATGAAGGCAAATTTGTTCTTACATATATAATAACCTTCTCAGTCACAACAACATAAAAAATACTGTACCACCTGGGGAAAATTTCTCAGGCACAAATGCAAATGGTTTGATGTCTGAAAATACTATCTGCCAAATCTCTGAGCGATACATATCCATTGCTAGGCAATAATAACTTTTTGTCAAAGAGAAGTGAATGCGGACAAGACTGAAGAGACCCTGAGGGTTGAACCCACTCCCTGAAAGACTCTGCCTGACACTCAGGCTCTGGAATTAAGGGTCACACCTTTTCCCGACTCTTTAGTGATTAATAATGACGATGCTGATGACACCTGAATTAAGAGATCCAAGAACCTGAAATCCACAACTCCTCCCGTATGTGTCTAAATGGGACACACTTACAAATAGGTCTAGATGGGCGGGGCGGGGTGTGGAGGGGGGAAATGGAGACAACTATATTTGAACAACAATAAAAAAAGAAATAGGTCTAGAGGAAGGCAACAGCAGACCTTTGCAAAACTGCAAGACACAGTTTCTCTTCTGCTTTCCTCAACGGTGCCTCTTTCTGCAATTTTCCCTGATTCCCCTCTCCAGCGTATGTGTCTTTAATACTTCCTTCTTTTTTATCCAAAGATAAACTTTTGCTGGATGAGCTGATAGGGGCAATTATCAACACCCGCTCCTAATCAAAACACTGTTTCCCTCAGGTCCCCTTACCCCACCAGAGTATACAAAGGAAAACAATTAACTATATTAAATCTATAGCTAGGCACCAGTGACTGCTGCAATTTCTTCCTCAGTAGAATATGTGCACCATATTTGTGAACCAACATACTTTTATTCATCAATTCCGCTTCTAAGGATTTGTCATCAGAAAATAATTGTGTAATATGAAACTATGATGCCTTTCTTGAGGCACGGTTTTTATTATACTAACAAGGTAAGGAACAAAAATAGCCCCCAAAATAATATGGCCATTAAAACTATAGTTATAGAAATGTATGTAACATGATATGTATTTATGATATTTTGAGTAAAAAGACAACTTTTATTATGCATGGTAACATCCCAAATAAAAATGTTTACATTTATATAAAGATACTTGGGTATGAGTGTTAATATGCCCCAGGCACAGCGCTAACCGTTTGGTAAACCGGACACATGAGGCTTTTGCCCACATGGAACATACATTGTGGTATCAAAGACAGACATTAACCAATGTTAACAAAGATTTCTGTCTCCATGGAGCTTATATTTTATTTTATTTTCTTAAATATCAGAAGTAGCATAACTTTACTGGTGCCTTTTCTACTGGTCACACAGACCTGGCCTGTAGAGGGAAGGGATTGCACAGGGCTATGAATTCAGGAGGGAAGAATCACTGGGGCCCCACTGAAAAATGGCCATACCACAGCCAGCCTGCCAACCCCCAGCGGCTCACATCTCTCCCAGTGCAAAACACACCCACTGTCTCCCGAAGCCAGCCGAGTCTCATCCCATTACAGTCTCATCAGCCCAGAGTCCAGAATCTCATCTACCTCAAATCCAGGTGTGCATGATGCTTCTTAAGCACAGCTCCTCGAGTACAGTTCTCTTGACCTAAAGACCTATAAGGTAAAAAGACAAGGGTGCTGCTCCCCCATAACACCCATGGGGGGACAGGCATGGGAAAACTACTACAGACATTCCTGTTCGAAAGGGGTGGGGACAATAAGAAGTATACAGAGATCACTGGTTCATTGTAATTATGAAATCTAACCAGGAAAATGTGGCAAGTTCTTTCATTTTTACTTCCACCTGGAATAAATTCCCATTGGATCTCAGTTCTACCCCCTGACTTGCCCTTCCTTTTCCATGAAAAGTAGTCTGTGTTCTCAGTCATGCAGTTTATTCAACCTGCTTTCCATTTTACACTGTCACTATCCTAATCTCTACCAGGGTGCATTCCGTAATCACAGCCAACCGCTGGGCTCCAGAGAAGGATCCGTGGCTCCGAGAAGGCCAGAGACACACAGAGAGAAAATGAACTGTGTGGCTCCAAGGCGAGAGCTGGAGGGACAGCCACCACTGTCCCTGTGCCGAGCCTTCCTCCCACTTTTATTTCTTCTTAACTGTATCTTTATGCCTGGCACATATTTTTCATGATATAAAAATCATTTTCAATGCTTTATACATTAAAAAAAGTTCTATATTTTCCCAGATTGCTTGAAACACAATCAGTTAAATGGCAGAATTTAGGAAATTTAGCAGTGGAATATGTGGGGAGGAATACCTTAAATCCTACCACCTGACCACTTCTCATGAAATTTTCATACTTATGGTAGCCAGGTAACATTAGATGTATAAACTACGTCTGGAGTATAATTCTTATTTCTAGTACATGAAGCCATGTGACTTCCTTTTGTGAATTTCTCAGTGTTATTTCTAAATCCAGTCTATAAACTGAAGGCAAATGCTATTTATCAAACACAAAGACTAAGCAAGATTTCTCAACCTTATTAAAGAAATAAACCAAGAAAGTTTTCTAAAAAAGGGTCAGAACATCTATGGAAAGGTCAGAGTAGAAATCAATTAAACATTTCTGACCACAGGCATAGTTAGAAAATCCTCAGAGAGTTAATGCCAGAGTGTTTGAACCAATTAAACCACCAAGATAAAGGGAAACAACATTAATTAATGCTCAACTTGGAAATCAAGTTTTATTATCGTTCTGCTGAAAAAGAAAAGCAGACCTGCAACTTTGCTCAAAAACACCTTTGCTTTGAATTTATGCTGGTCTCCAGAAAGAGACGAGAAGGTGGGAGTGAATTGTTCCTCTGTTCCCCCCATACAGTCCAATGTTCCACGGGAAAATTTGGAGGTAAGATGTAAAGTGGAAGAAAAGTACATTTGAATTCACTTCTATAACGTTCGGCCTCTGCTGCCTGCCTTTGCCTACACATTGCTTGATGGAAGAGATAATTGTCTCCCTTTCACTGTTGTTAGCTCATCAAAAGGAGTCTGTTTACTGCTTACTATTTGCCTGTGTGAAAAGATGGACTCAATTTTCAAGTTAAATACTGCAGAAAACATAGGGTAAACAATGGTTTATTTTCCCCCACCTACTTTTCTTTTTCAGAATACTGTATTGACTTGCTGGAATTATCGTGGAGGCTGAAGCTGTAAACCAAGCAACCATGTGCAAACACTGGCCTCTAAGCCACGTTTACACACATTACACAGCATTTACTATTAACCAAGTGAGTGGTTAGTTGTTCTATTTTATAATTTTCAGAATTTATACACAGAGAGTTGAGTGATTCATCATTTTAATTAAATTGTCCACAATTTAAATATATTTTGATGTCATAGACCTAGATGGCTGACTGACATAATAACATAGCGATAATCTAAATCTCATTTAGTCACTTGAGAATTTTAAAGCATTTACTCTTGGTGCGATATGACAGACTATTTTATAAAGATATACATCAGGGCAGAGCAGTCTTTCCCTTTTCAAAATATCATTTAGTAAGAACTAGACGGTGAGTTACACTAAATATGCATGACATCTTTAAAAAGATATGAAAACTGAAAAGCAAATTATATGTGGCAAAAGTATATTGCTTTGAGTTTAGCCTAGCAAAAGCTAATGTATCTTCTAAGTCAGAAAAAATCTATTTTTATTAAAATGCATTTTCTGCCCTAACTGGTGTGGCTCAGTTGGTTGGAGCATCATCCCATAAGTGAAAGGTTGCAGGTTCGATCCCCGATCTGGGCACATAGGATCCCCAGTCTGGGCATGTACAGGAGGCAACCAATTGATGCTTCTCTCTGGCATTGATGTTTCCCTCTCTCCCTTCTTCTCTCCCTCCCAATCTCTCTAAAAGCAATGAAAAAATGTCCTCTGGAAAGGAAATAAATAAACAAACAAATGCCTTTTCCTGCATCATTTGAGAAAGGTACTAAATTTAATAACTAAGTGCAGAGTAAAACATACTGAAACTAAGCTTCTGATCTACAAATATTATGACTAAATTTCCACTGAACTCTCACTACAAAAAAAAAAAACCTTCCAATATGCCTTGATCTTCTTTCTGCAATTTTATTATAAATTTTAGTATAAATTATTTCCTCTTCCCAAGCTTGAAATTACTCTCATATATTTAATCAGAACGAACTTTTACTAATATTTTATTCAATGTACATTATTCTCACCTCTCTGAAACTAACCTTCCCAACATAAACATAGGACCTTAGAATAGACGTGACTGAATAAGAATGTTTACCTTCTAAAGAATGTTAGCCATTTTATTATTCAATCAATCCAGACCGTAACTGCTGTTCATCGATACACCATATGCTGATCTGTAGTTCCACAGATCGGGGTATATTAATAATGACTGTCCCTAAGGCTGGGGTAATATACCAGGATTTTCAGCATTGGTTTTGCCTTTTTGACTTCCCCATTATATTTTTCCACCAGCTTTTAACTGGCCTCCCTGGTTTTGTCTTTACCTGGCTACCTCTTTAAAACACATCCTCCAAAATTATATCAGCTTTCTATTGCTGTGTAACAAATCAACACCAACTTAACGGTTGAAAACCACACCCACATGTTGGAGGGGCCAAAACATCTGTTCAGATTTTTCCATAAAATGAAAGACATATTTTTCATTTTCACCAATAACTTTATTGACTTGGTTATTTTGAGTATGTCAGCTGTCTCCTGTGTGGTATAAAGCTGATTGTTCTCAATTAATGTCTCAATTTGATTGCTATAAACTTCAATGGGTCTACCCTACTGTGGAGCATCATCCAGTGAGAAATCTCCAGCACAAAGCTTCACAGAAACACTTTTGATATGTTTGATCAGTCAGAGTACTTTCTCTATACACTGCACAAATCTTATTTCAGGTACATTTTTATCTTTCTTGCAAGAATACAGCATAATATGCTGAAAATGTTGCATATCATCTTCCATCTTCAATATTAAAATGGCTACACAAAAATTCACCAATTTTAATTTTTTTAAAGGCACACTGATATGACAGCTGTCACACAATGCAATCTAACAAAATTGTTTTGAATAAAGTTAAAGACAACTGAGCTCTACTAGAGCCATCTCATGGAGAAAACCAAACAAAATTTTTGGCCAACCCAATTTTACCTCATAGTTTCTGTAAGTCAGACACTCATGTGGGTTTTGCTAGGTTCTTTGCTCCAGCTCTCACAGGACCAAAATCAAGGTGGCCAGGCTGGGGTCCCACCTGAGGAATCTTTGATAAAGAACCTACCCTCTACCTCATTCAAGTTCTGGGCAGAATTCCATTCCTTGTATCTGTTGGACTGAGGTCCCCATCTCAGCCAGGAACCTCACTCAGCTCCTGTAGGCACCTGCATTCCTTTTGATGTTGCCTCCTCCATCTCCAAACCAACAGTTGCATATTTCAATTCTCTCTATCCTCCTCTTCGGCTTCCCTCTTCTGCCTGGAGCTGGTGAAAGTTCTCTGCTCTTAAGAACTTAATTTGGTTAGATCAGGTATGAAATCTGGGAGATAATTTGTAGAAATTCTGTCTACCATAAAAATCCAACTCAAATTTCATTATCTACAAAAACCCTCAGATGTCCACTCATTCATTTCTTACTTCAATTCTTTCCCCTGTCCCTTTGCATAGATGCCCCTCCCACAGTATCCTATTCAAAATTAAAGCATCATCACCCTGTAGCACACTCTCTGTTTGCTGGTTTGCCATTCTAGAAGAATACTTAATAACACAACCCCAGTTTTGAGGCCAGTGTCAAGCAACATCAATGATGCTCATCTGATAAACACATGTTGAAAAATTGGTATGTACCTTTCTAAAAATTTATTTTATTGTTGTTCAAGTACAGTTGTCTGCATTTACCCGCCTCCACTACCCCCCACCCCAGCCATTCCCACCTCCTTCCCCTGCTTCCACCCCTCTTGGTTTCGTCCATGTGTCCTTTATAATTGTTCCTGAAAACACTTCCCCTCTTCCCCCGCATTATCCTCTCCCACCTCCCCTTTGGTTACTGTCAGATTGTTTTTAATTTCAATGTCTCTGGTTATATTTTGCTTGCTTGTTTGTTTTGTTGACTAGGCTCCATTTAAAGGTGAGATCATATGGTATTTGTCCCTCATCACCTGGCAGAAAGAAAGACAGAGCTCCTACCCCTTGCAACAGCATGGATGGAACTGGAGAGCATTATGCTAAGTGAAAGAAGCCAGGTGGTATGTGCCTTTAAAGAAAAAATAATTTATGTTCAATGTAAACTATAGTATTGAAGTATATTCATTACTGGTTTTTAAAAATCAATAGTCTGCATTCATAGATAAAATTCTTCACTAACAATACCATTTATTTAATAAGAACTTTACATGCACTAAAATAATTTGAAAAATGTCTGGAAAATTATTAAGCATACAATAGTAATGTGATAACTACTTTATCACATTTAATCAAAATAATTCCATTTTACAGATCAGCAAACTGAGACCCTAGAGACCTTAGAGTTGCCTGAGAAGCAACTACAAAGTAATGAAGCCACCTCAGTATCTGAACATTCTAGCTGCTGAGCCCTATGCTCTTTTCCTTCCTTCTTGCCTCCCTCCTGTCCTTGGATATTTATTGAACAGATTATGTGACAGGAATTGTTATAATATTTTCATTAATTAGACTTGAGTCCCTAAATACTGTTAGAAATAATATCTCTATCATAAGAATGTATAACACCACATGAACACAAAAAATCAAGCCATTACATCATAAAATGAAATGATATTATACATTGATGTTTAAGTTTTATATACAGTTACAACATCATCGCTAATCTTTGTTCTAAGTGAGGACTGTATATTTGCAAATACGTGAACTATAATGAAAATATACTTCATAATATGCTAGTCATTGAAAACTCTCTGTGGGAAAAACCGATGAGAACATTTAAACAAGGAAATTCCATCTTACCCAACTATGATCTCATCATAGCTGAAGACACTGTATGAACCACAGTTGGTGAGAATGAAGAAGTCACGCATGCTCCTTAAAGACTTCGATGTCACCACAGCCAGGATCTCTGCTTAAGATCAACTTTTTGTTACGAAAAACGTCATACTCAAATATATCGTACCTTCCTTCTCAGGGCCTCTAATGTACATTCAAAACCAGCCCATCACGGGTATGAGGATAGCGCATTAACCTGGCCAGGAAATATATGACTTCCTAAATTCACACATTTAACAATATAAATCACTATCACAGTTCATTTACAATGTAAAATATATAAACAGGAATCGCTGCCATTTTTTAAATGGCTCTTGAAAAGCACAAGTGAATTATGAGATTTTAATCACTTATAAGACCTGAGGTTTGGAAAAAGGAAGGATCTGAAAGAAATAAGAAATGTATTATCCTTTCAAAAAAAAAAGAAAAAACAACTCCCAAGCAATCCTTAGAAAACACTTTATTTAAAAATCCAAATGTTAAAAGACTTAAATCTCCCATTTTACTTGCTGTGCCTTTGCCATTCATAATCAGGTCTGAATTCACACAACTGCGAGGAAACGTTCAGTAGGGTGAAGAGAGAATCAATTCATGTAAATAATAAATCATGCTTCTAACAGCCGTCTGTGCGAGCCCAGAGCTAAGGCCAGAAACAGAAGTGCCAATTTATACCACAGAAAAATTATTCTGAACTCATAAAAAGACTGTGGGTATAGGCATTTTATTTATGTAATTATAAATGGAAACAATGTGTTACATTCTCAAAATAGATACTGAATTCTAGTATATAAAAATATCGGTGATCCAGCATCCTCACAGTTTGTTCCAGTCACCTCCAGCTCTCCCATTTTATAATCATCTGCTTGCATATGTATTATTAAGAGAGAAGGAGTGGTAGATTTTGTTTTCTTACTTTATTACGCATTTTTTTCTATACTAAATTTTATGTGAACAAGCATGCAATTCAATTTTTAGGTCCTTAGCATGCAGATAAATATTCACCTGGTTGCCACCATCATGTATCTTCATTTTTATTACTGCATGAAATTTCAGACACAATTCATGAGCCCACTGATCAGGCCAACAATGCAGAAAAAGCCTGTGCTGCCTTGGGAGTTCACCTGGATGGCAAGTCTCAGCTTTACTAGATAATGAGCTCTTAATAGATCTTGAGCTCTTAAAATTTATTAAGATTCCGAGAAGATATGTAAAAATTTCATATGTGTGAAAAGTGTGCCATTTCCATCTCTCATACAAATCCAGGAAATATTCCAGATCTCATGTTTATGCCTGTTAAAGGAGGCATGACCACTGTGATTCAGTAACAGATTGCATAAGAGAAAAACACACACAGATGTACACACACATCCACATCCCACTCTACACAGTCAAATCGCACGTTCTCAGTGAGTATCAAATCTTAACTGTCACCACCGCCCATTCAATTTTACTACCTGCACATGACATCACTTTCCTTTTTGAATGAAAATAAAAGCTAAAGTGTCCTTAGTTTATTTTTTTATCTCATAAGATAGGAAATGACAATGATTTATTTCTCATATCTACAAGTTGTGAGCCTAGAAGCATTTTGGGGAACAAGAAGGAAGATATATTACAATAATCTTACATTCAGCAAATGGACATTTTACTACCAAATATAAGTTTCTTAAAACTTCCTGACTCAGACTCATAGATGGAGAGCAGATGATGGCTAATTGGGGGCCGGGGCTTGGAGGGACTGAGCCAAAAGGACAAAGGACTCATGAACAACAGTGTGGTGATTGCTGGGGGGAGGGTGTATAAGTGGACTAAAAAGTAATAAAACAATATACAGTAAAGATTACATTTTTAAAAAAGAAAAAACTTCCTGAAAAATAAATTATGAAACATACACGCACACTTTGAATAAGTCCTTTTCCCCACTTAGAACGCCTACGTTTCCTTGCATTTCCCAGCTCAAACATCGTATCTGCAAAGCTTTCTATGACATTCTCAGCAGTTAGTTCTTACAGACATTTGAAAATGATCAGTACTATGACAAGACTGAGAACTCTACAGTTCCCGGTACTGCTCTAAGCATTTTACATACATTGACCCATGTAATCTTCACACTACCCTTCTGAAAGTGTTATACCCATTGAATATTTACAGACGAGGGTGTCCAAGAACAAGAAAGTTATGCAACTTGTTTAATGTCACAGAACTGACAAGTGGAAGAAGTATTACTCCAATCCAGGCAACCTGGCTCCAGAGTCCAAATACTTAAAATTATACCAGGGTATCTGTCTTGATTTTCTGTTCGTATAATGGGAACAATAGTACAGTGTATGTCCGCGGTGCTGCTTTCTAAACTGAGTCAGATCACTTACGTGAAGACCCTAGTGCTGTGCCTGGTATACAGCAGTACTAAATGTAACAGCACTGAATGGGACGACGTTGTTGCCAAGTACAGTTATTTTTAGTAAGGCCTCTGTTCCCTGCTAGATTGTGAGTTTCTTGACAACCGGGTCTGTATTCACTCATTTGTTCACTCATTCATGCCCCAAATGTTCACTGAGCGAGGACTGTGGGCCGGTTCTGCACCAAGCCCCACAAGCATTCACCTCTGGAAGTCCGGCATCACATAGCGTGCTGACGCAGTTCCACCTCAGGCCTCGGGACATACTGTTTCCTTCGTCTGAAAGCTCCTCTTCGTAATTTCAAGGCTCGTTTCTTCACAATATTGTCTCTCCTTAAATGTTATGCCTCTAGAGAAATCTTTATATAAGACATGGAGGGTTATTAACAGGGGAGTGGGATGGGGAGAGAAGGGGAAAAGGTATAGAGAATAAGTAGCATAAATGGTAGGTAGAAAAGAGACAGAAGGAGGTTAAGAATAGTATAGGAAATGTAGCAGCCAAAGAACTTATGTGTATGACCCATGGACAAGAACTAAAGGAGGGGAAAGGGGGGAGGTATGTGGGGTGGAGGAGAATAAAGGGGGGGGGGGGAATGGGACAACTGTAATAGCTTAATCAATAAAATATATTAAAAAAAGAATTAAGAAAAAAAAGATAAATCTTCACTAAACGCCTTATGTAAAGTAGTGCTTTGTAGGACTAATGTATTTTCTTGCTCTGCTTTATGTTTTCCACATGCACTTATCGCCAGCATACATATTAGACTGTAAGCCCCATATAGATAGAATTGCCAATTCTATATTCTAAATCTAAAATAGTAGGCTGGTAAATATTTGCTATATTGGTGAAAGAAGGAGAAGGAAGAAGGGAGGGAAAGAAAGAGGGCAGGAGTAAGAAAAAAGAGAGGGGGTATAATTCTGATCAATGAATGCTTTATAAACAAGAATATGATTTCTTTTCCTTCTTGACCAACAGCCTCTTACCTCTTCCCATCAACAATAGAATGCCAATATTCTTCCCTTCCATCCCTCCCTCCCTCCCTCCCTCATCCCTTCCTTCTGCAAGTCTCTGAGAACACCTCAAAGTCACTCCTCTCCTCCCTACAAACCTAAGTCTCTCATCATTTAATTTCAACAGCACTTTTTGCTCCTCCTAAACAAAAGAAAGCTGTGTATGACCTTCACAATGACCAGCTTTCTTTTGTTTCCAACAGTGCTGAAGGGTTATAATTAACAGCTTCATAAGTGGTAGTTGTAGTCACTTGAAATTTATCATCTAACTAGCAAAAGCTAATTTATGATTAAAGAAAAAGTTCTCATTTTTCAATTATTCAAAATATGCTTAGTGGATTCCTTCTTCAGACATGACTTCATTAATTAGCAGGACATGTAATTTGAGGGGTGCTCTCAATTTGACTAGTTGCAATTATTTTGGTTTTCCTCTGCGTTGGAACAAGGTAGGGTTAGCCTCCATCCTTTGATGTTGGATGTGGATCTGTGACTTGCTTTGGCCAATGAGATGAGTGTACAAGTGACATTTGTCACTTAAAGGCAGAAGATTTCAAAGAGCAAACTGTGACCCTTCATTTCCCCTCTAGTGATAATTTGTAGACATGTGTCAAGATGGAGTCCCCATCAGTGGGTTCCCATGGGTTGATATTGGGCAAAGGCCCCCTGCCAGTCCATGCCAGACACATAATGTAATTGAGAAATAAACCTCCGCTCAGTTAATTCACTGACATTTTGAGAGTCTTTCTCTTTTTCTTTCTTCCTTTCTGTCTTCCTACCTTCCTTCCTTTTCTTCCTTTCTTTCTCATTTTCTTTCTTTCCTTTCTTTCATTCCTTCATTCCTATTTCCTGCCTTCCTTCTTTCCTTCCTTCCTTTCTTCCTTTTCTGCATC
The DNA here is from genome assembly GCA_004026765.1 of Micronycteris hirsuta. NCBI lineage: Eukaryota > Metazoa > Chordata > Mammalia > Chiroptera > Phyllostomidae > Micronycteris > Micronycteris hirsuta. The sequence goes on along the minus strand of PVJI01002223.1, from coordinate 12,584 downwards.
AATGCCTGATCCATGCTGACCAGTACAGAAAAACAGTGGGATCAATTAAAGGCTAATTTATACTTCTAACCTCATTCTATGAGAACCATTATTTCCATCGTGATACTGGAATATCATGGAATAAACATCACAGAAGGAACAAATTTGCATGGGTTATGAAACCATGGTAGAATAATTATTTTCAGAGGCTCCTCTGTCCATCTTGAAGCTTTTTAATGAGGCTATTAAATAATTTATATCACCTATTTTGTATGTTTTAAAGGGCTGTCGGGGGTAATAACACTAACACCCCATTTTTCAACATCAGAAATAATTCTACATGCTTTAGTTTCTCTAAAAATTTCTTTGAACTTGGTTGTAAAAATGTTAACTATAATATCTCACTATGAAAAAGGCATATTATGTTTTATTCTTTTTGTTTATAGAATAATAAAAAATTCTACCCTGAATGAGAACCATAGACCCTTCAGGCCACCCTTTTCTCTGTACATATAGGGGTACATCTTCAAAACACTGGAAGTGTTCCCTCAAGTAATGGATGAAAAAAACAACTCTCTATTCTGGGGCTTATTCTTGTAGTTTCTTAAAATGTTTTCCTCTCGCCACTATCTCCCCCCCCCCCTCACTCACTCACTTTCTCTTTCTCTCACATACACACACACACTTCACAAAAATCAATAATCCAAACAATGGCAGGGTCAGTTCAAGTCCTTTTAAAAACAAGCTGTCATCTTTATGGAAATACTATTTTTAAAGGATTGTGCATTAGTTTCAACCTAATAACAACAGTGACTTCACCAGGCATGGCTGTTTAATATATTACAACTTCTTCTGACATCTGCTCAACCGTGAGTAATTCCAAGCGAGTGGTTACTGCATACGAAATACTTCTGTTGTCTTTTGCAAAAATCTCACTACTAGAAAGACATATATAACTATTCATTTATTTTTGAAAGAAAAATTTGCATGATGTATTAAAAATGGCTGAGGAAGAGGTTTTCAAACACTATTCCACAAAGGAAATCAGATTTGAAAGAGTCAGGGCCCGCTTCTCCTGTTCCCAAGCAACAAAGTCCAAGAAAAGTAATACACATGACTAATCACTTCAACTGCCTCAAGTTCAATGAAAATTGCACCTTAATATGTCCAGGGAGAATCTGAGGGAAGTGAGAATTGTTCTTAGAGAACACTTCTGCCCCTTTGGAAAAGACTTATAAAGAATGAAATAGTACTAGTCCAAAATTCTGGATACTATTTTTCTTTTTTTGCTGTCTTGCTTCATTAATGTTGAGCTGCTCTTTGTGGGATGATGAACTAGGCCTAAGAAGACAAAATTCAGGAAGAATAATATTCCAAGAAAATAAGACATAAATAAAAATTAAACCTATGCTACTTTTTCAACTACTGGGAATAGTTCTAATTAGCAATCAGTTGTGTTAACAACCTTTGCAACAAGCAAATAAATTAGGCAATAAACATGGTCTTTTCATGAGCTAAAAGTTCATGTACTCGTATAGTCCTTTTTCAAAAAAACAGGTGAAAACTACAAGGCTTCAGCTAAAATCATGTTTATTTCAAACACTCATCTATTCACTGAATTTAAGACGAGGCAGTCCCATAAATGCCTGGGGACACAGATTACAATGTAAGTGAGATGAGGCTGGCAATTCAGATATGAGTGCAAGGTCAATGCATATCTGCACATTTTTAAACCAGTAAGGGAATGCACTTGTGCACACTTCACAGCAGCAAAGAAAAACACTTCAGACAGAAAATAGCTTTCGTCAGTTTGCCAACACTAGTCAAAACAATATCTTTCTGTTTCTCTCTTCCACATAAACACAGAAACCTGAAGTGAATATATCATGGATGTTTTAAGAAAAACCAAAATTTTCCATTCCTTTCCTAATTTTCTACATGATAATCCTATTCCCTTTGAGGCAAGTAATGAGAAGAATATAAAATTCTAGAAAATGTCAAAAGACCAACATATGTCAAAGACACCGCTGGTGGACCATGTCCAAAGCTCAGGCAGAAAAAACGCCATTGCCCAGCCCCAGGCCAGGCCCTGATCTTCCTCCATCCCTTCCTCTGTTCTTTAAATCTGACCTCTTCCCTTCTGGTACCTTCCTAAAGCAAAACTCCACCAAGTCCTTGGCTTTCTGAAGCCCCCTTTTTCACTATTCAAGGAAACAAGTGGCTTCTCTTATTTCCAAACTTTTAGACCCTTTCCTCATCCTTAAGATTCAGAAAGAGCGCAGAGTTTTCTAAGGAATCCATTCCTACATGCCAGCTGGTAACAACAGGGCTGCGTTTGCTGGGTCCTCGGTTCAGGTGGACTTAGGAAGAGTTAGAATTGAATGCAGCATAAAACCCCAGAACCTGGTACTTCAGCAGTAATCACACTGATCCCTTCCAAACTTCCCTAACCCATAACAATTTGACTATCTCTGAATTGCCATATTGCTTGTAACTAGTATCCCATGTCTTGTACTGATTAAACAATGTCCCACACTGTTCTTTCATCATCTACATATATAGGAACTCCATATGCACAAACACTAGTCAGCTTATTTTTCTCCCAGTTATGTCCTGATGTGAAAAATTATGCCAGGCCCTTCTTTACTAGAGAAAACAATAAAACACAGTAGTTCCCCCTTATCCACAAAGGACAGATTCCAAGACTCCCAGTGGATGCCTGAAGTTGCAGACAGTGCCAAATACCATGTTTTATTTTTCTATATACATATGATGAAGTTTAATTTATAAATAAGGTACAAAGGTAAAAACAATAACTAATAATGCATAGGACAATTGTAATAATATACTGTAATCAAAGATGTATGAATGAGGTCACACGTTTCAGGGAATCCCTTGTGGTAGCCTTTGTATAGGGTCTGTGCTTTTTGCTGCAACACGTTGCCCTCAGTGGAAACACGTTTTCCATTCATTCTCTTCTGCTCACAGATGTTAAGCTTTTCCCATCTCATCTAAGCACGTACCACACACTGTGGCTGTAACTTTTGCAGTTGGAGGTACAACTGTACACAGAGGTTTCTTACAATACAACCAGCAGAGGTTTCTTTACTTTTCTTCACAATTTTATGGATAGAAGATTTGTTTTGATCTAGGTATAACAACCTCAGCATATGACTTCTTTTCTTTCCACATTTAGAACTTTTCACCTTTTCACTTAAAGAATAAAGTACTTTACGGTTTCTCTTTGGCATATTCGAATGCCAGCATTGCAGCTCTTGCTCTTGGGTCAGCTGAACACAAGCTCTGAGATTCTGCAACCCTCCATCCGACACTGGAGTGGGACAGTGTGAGATTCTGCCGTGCTGCTCTGGATGGCACACAATTTAAAACTTATAAATTGTTTATTTCTGGAATTTTCTATTTAATAGTGCTGGATCAAGTCTAGCCACAGGTAACTGAAACTGTGGAAAGCAAAACTGTGGAGAAGGGGGACTGTATATTTAAATTCTTATTTACCAAGATAATAAAAACTTGAGGAAGTGGGAAAGACAATGAAAATTGAATTTTGTTCTAATGGAATTTCAAATTCATTCAACGAGCCTCGAGTTCCTACTACCTGAAAGACAATGAGTTGATTAGACCACATGAATAACATCCAGTCGCTTTAGAAGCTTACAACTGTCAGGAGGCTTTGGGAGGGGGTCACAGATAAAGGCAGCTAGTAATTGGGAGAAAACAAAGTGGCGCACCTTTCAGAGGACTGCTGGTGCCTGCCGGCAACTGTGTCCATTCCAGCAGCTCTCTGGGATGACTATGTGAAAGCCAAGTCCACGCCTCTAAGAAGAAAAGCCAGGTAAAGACAGATGTTATCTGCTGAGAGGTGTCCTCAGGGACACCCAGAGCCAGCGCAGGAAATGATGCTGGGGATGAGCCCACAGCCTTTCTTTTCATTCCACTTACCCAGGTGAGTAATTGGAGATTTGGTGAATAAGAGCTGCTCTGGGCACCTGTGCAAAAGGAAACAGACACTAGCATTGAGGAGAAGGGAAATAGCTGAGAACTAATCAAGATAATACCTTCCCTTTTGAGAAAACTGGCAGCCTCGAGAATATTATGAAGCCCAGAATAGATATTAATGACTTGGAACATAATTGCTTCTGCCCAGTCACTGTGTCTTTGCCAATTTCCACACTCTGACTTGCAGGGTTCAGACTCTAGCAACTAAAATCAGAAATGGTTTAACTTACAAAATAGAGAACATATATAGCAACTCCTTCATATGATCACTCAGAAATATTCAATAATAAATATGACTCAAAACTTCCAAACCATAACCATTTTAAGAAAATAACTAATTGGATTCATATTTTCTAGTGAGAAAAGTAAAATTTCTCATATCCAGGGCAAAATGCATATATATAGACTCTATCCATCATGTGAACTGACATGCTAGCACTTGGTTTCCAATTTCATTTATTTTGTAAAAAAATGATCACTTCCCTGTCTCAATTAGTGAAATTCTGCCAAAAAGACACAACTGAATTTCAGTTTCAGCTTAGAAAAAGCTGCTGTCAACTTGAGAGACTATTTTCAGAGTCAAAAAATAAAAGTGCCACAAAAATCAAGGTAAAGGTCAGTCAATTTTTTTTACTCCTTGCCCAACGGTAGTTTATTGGTTTTAGAGAGAGAGAGGAAAGGAGAGAGAAAGAGAGAAGGAAGAGAGAGAAAAAAACCCCATCAATGTGAAAGAGAAACACAGATAGGTTGCCACCTTTATGCGCCCTGACACGGGATCGAACCCACAACCTTCTGGTGTATGGGACGATGCTCCAGCCCATGGAGCCACCCAGCCAGAGCAAAGGTCTGTCCACATTTCTGGCTGTGTCTAAGAAAAACTGGACACAGACTCAAGCTCTGTGCTTGTCTCTACTTTCGACTGTAGGGTGGCCGACAGTCCTGTGCAGCTCAATGAGCTAACCTTTGGGGGTATGTTTTTGGCTTTAAGACAGGTCTTTTGTTCTAATCCTGACTTGAGAAAACTTAAAACACTTTCGTGGCTCTATCTTTGGTAATGGGCACATTCCTGACAGGCTAGTTGCTTATCATGACAATGGTATGTTTAAAAACGGAATCACAAAGTATGCATGTGAGCAAGTATAATTAAAATCAGAAGATAGAACTTTGAAAAACTAAAATAAGACTTTCCCCAGCTGTGTGCTTAAGTTGAAGACACTCACTTTAAATGAAAACCATCGATGTAATTCCATTTCTGGCAGACAACTTACCCTCATGTCAACAAATATTTGTCAGTCCCCTACTTGGGGTTTATATAGTATGGTGAGTGCTGTCCTGGATACAGAAACAATCTGAAATTGTAAGTTAATGTGCAAGAAAAATGCACAAAAAACAACCATCATACAACAGAGAATATGAAAAGTCACATGAAATGAAGGAAAAAAGTGTCATGGAAGCATAGAAGAGAATGAAAATATTGGTTGCCAGAGTAGGGAAAGACCTAAGAGAGGAGATAGCACATGAGTTAGGCCTGAAGGTAGTTAGGATTTGAGGGTAGGTAAGAGGATCAGTGATATAGGATAGGCAAACCCATCAGCAAGGAAGGGTACAGACCATGCTCAGAAACGGCAAATCCATTAGCATGGAAAAGTACGGATGACGCTTAGAACTGGCAGGTAGGCTCTCTGTTGGAGCGTTGGGTCAGACAGTGCAACTCAATGTTCGCAGGGCTCAGAGACCACACTGAAGAAGAATTAGGCACCCTCACATCTCAGCATGGCTCAAGGACAACGGCCAGTCTCTTAGGAGCGTTGGCACATAAATATAATATTTAAAATCCCTTGGGGTCCTGTGAAAATGCCCTGCATAAAGCCAGGAAAGTGACTTCTGGTCTTGACTCATTTGTCAACTTATTTAATTCCTCTGTCCACAGATTTTTCGTCTATAAGTGACAGTAATTATAATGCCCATCTAGTCTACCTACGGTAGGTAGCTAGGAGACTAAGGAGACTCTCAGTACAAAATGATTCTGTTGAAAATGGCCTGACCAAAAGTAGAAGACAAGTATGCTATTGAACTGAGAAAACTATTATCAAGCATCAAAATCCTTTTCTAAAGAACAGGAAAAAATGTTGGACACAAGAATGCACACACACACACACACACTTGAAACTACTCAAAGAATCTGAACAAGCTGTTCCAACACCAAAAAAAAAAAAAATACCAAAGAGCTGGTCACTTTTCATCTTCCTATCATTTTCAGGAAATTCCAAAAAAGTAAAAATAAAAGATGCAACAACAATTTTTCCATGGGCTAAGCCAGCTGCTACTACCTCAACAGGACGCTGTTGTTTAAATACCAGTAATAGAATCCAGAGGCCCATCAGAAATAATATAATGCTTTATGAAGAGGATTCCAAGTTAATCATCCATCCTAAATGAAATAAATAAATCTCAAGGCAAAGCCAAAACAGATGCAGGACAAAACAGTTTATTATAACAAAAAAAAAAAAAGCTCACAATATACCTATTCTGTTTCTTTTTGCAGAGAGCAAAGGAGAGCAAAGAATATCAGTTATATCACCCAAGGCAAAACTTCATCCATTCATCCATGCGCCAGCTTTAACAAACAGTTCCAGTGTGCCGGGAAAGATGCTGGGGAAATGAAACATGAAAAAATAGTTTTTGCTCTTGAGGAGGTAAGGCCAGTAAGAATAAAATCTACCAGCCTTCATTTTGTAAGTCTAAGGAAAAACTATTCCTATTATTGCAATTATCTCTTAGAACAACCCTTTGGAGAAAGTATGTCTTACAGATTTGAAAACTGATACCCACAGAGTTTGAGCCATTTGTCTACGTAGGCAAAACCAGCTGTTGATGGAGTCAGGATTCAAACCCAGGTCTTCTGTCCCCAAACCTTTACCCAAGGACGAGTAGGTAAGGCTTTTCTTTAGCATCACTACATAAACTGCTGAGCTGTTTCTATTTCATAGAAAATTCCATTTGTCCATCTCATTTCCTCTTGGCTTGTAGTCACAAAACGGTCTGAATGGAATCCTGTCATAAATCATCATAGGCCTAGTAACACAGCATTAAATTACATGCAGCAAGAACCACTCCAAATTCAAGAACAGATGCAAACACCATAATACAAGAAGTGTTTGCTTACCTCTCTCAGCCCATGACAGACACAGCCGACAAAACCTAGGTAATATTTTCAACTTCATTTATAATTTTTAGAATAAAATAACATTGAGATGGCATTCCTCCTACCAATAAATTGGCCCAATTTTTTAAAAAGTAATAAAACTCAGTGTTGGCATTTATAACAGATTATTTTTAATGTGCATAATTTTGAAGACAACAATCCCACTTCTGGGAAGGTATTAAGAGGTAGGTCACCATTTAGACAGTCATGGTTCTTCCTCTCTCTCCCTTGCTCTATATATTCAATTACTTGCCAAGTCTTGTCACTTTTACTTCCAAAGTTCTTCTCCAATCTCTTTTTCACCCCATTGTCACTGTAAAACATCATTTTTTTCTCATTTGACTATTAGCCTTACGACTGGACTCTTCAATTCCTATTTTCCACCACTTCAATTTATTCCACATAGTCATCCAGATAAATGTTAACAACTACAGTTCTAACACATTCATTGTGATGTTCAAAAATACTCGATGGTTTTCCAATTGCCTTTCAAAGTAAGAACAAACACCTTTTCCTAACTTCCCAGGCATACAAGAATGTGGCCTCATCATTACTTTCCACTTATTCTCCAGACCAATGGAAAAATGCAATTCCTAAACAAACTTTAAGTTTTCTTTCTTCAAGGATTTTACTTTGCCTACATAATCTATCTAAAGAATGTCTTTCAATTCCCACAGCACTATTCTTCTATCTCATTTAAGTCATATTATGCTATAGCTTCTATTTGCAAATTTGATCTACTCTTATACTAAGTTATGCATTCCCTGAAAATAGCCTGAGACTGGTTTTTCTCTGTATCTGTCTTCAGTGGGGTTTCCTTGAGGCAGAGACTGAGACAGGGATTCTTGTAAGAAATATGAGGTCTGTCAAGAAAAAGTCTGGCCATTGTTAATATAACGAGAAGGGTTTGCATGATATCGATATAACCTGGCAGCCAAGGAGAGTGGACAGGAACGCACATACATGAACAATGATGACTTCACTGTACTAGTCTGTGGGGGTGGTGGATGCCATTGAGTGAGCATGTGTACTGTGTGGCCATCACATTCGAAATGACTGGGTGAGTACAGCAACAAATCTGCATCAGATTTTGTGTTAAGCTTGAACATTCCTCCATGAAAACTATTCAGGTGATTCAGAAGGCCACAGCTATGGGCAACTGGTGACTGGCAGCTTCATCACCACAATAGGCCCGCTCATGCATCACATCTCGTGCAGAGTTTTTTTGGCAAAAAATCAAATCACCCAGGTGATTTAGCCCCCCTGCAGCCCAGATTTGGCACCCTGCAACTTCTGGCTTTTCCCAAGACTAACATCACCTTTGAAAGGGAAGAGACTTCAGACTGTCAGTGAGATTCAGGATAATACGACGGAGCAGCTAATGGCTATTGGGAAAACTGTATGAGGTCCCAAGGTGCCTACTTTGAAGGGAACTGAGATATCACTGTCCTGTGTACAATGTCTCTTTTATCTTGCATCTTCTTCAATGAACATCTCTATTTTTCATATTACATGGCTGGATACCTTCTGGACAGTCCTGAAGTGGTACCCTCAGGGGAATGTAGGGGTTGTGAGGAAAACAAGATAAACATTGGAGGGGCTAGGCAAAGATGTTGTTTCAAGGCAAGTATACCTTCAGCCTCATCCCATGGGGGCTTGGAAGGAGAATGCACCACAGACTTGTTGTATCGGAGGTGAGAAAGCTGGGATGTTATACACTGCATCTCTCACCATTGGCCACAGGCCACCTTTGGAGGGGTTTGTAACTTCCCAGGCCTCTCTGGACTAAGAAATCTCCTATAAGCCACAGGCAATACTTTGAAGAAGAACAAAAGTGTAAGACATTAACAACTAACATCCACAACAGCTGGGAGATAGGTGTATCCATCCTGGAAAAATATGGAGAGTACACGTACGTGACCTGCTACAGAATCCCCAATTACACCTCTAGTAGCTCAGAGTCAATAGTAGATGCTCATTAAGTAGCTGTTGAAAAGAAGTTATATTTTATTCTTCTGTTTGAAGTACATTAGTCTTAAAAAGAGCAATCTGGTCCTTTAGTATCTTAGGGTACTATCTCAAAGTACCACATGCTGGGTGGCTTGTAAACAATAGAAATTTATTTCAAACAACTCTGGATGCTGGAAGTCAGAGTAAGATACCAAGCATGACTGGTTTCTGGGAGGGCCTTTTGAGGGGGTGCCAATAGCTTGCTTCTTGCTATATTATCTCGGGGTGAAAAGAGGGAAGCTAGCTCTCTGGCTTCTACTTATAAGGACACTAACCTCAGTTATGAGGGCTCCAGCCTCATGGCATAATCACCTCCCAAACGCTCCACCCCCAACCACCATCACATCGGGGATTAGATTTCAGTGTAAGAATTGGGACACACAGCGCTTACTCTTCCCCAGGTAAATGAACAAGCAAACAGAAAGCATAGTACATGATACTGTTATATTGCAGTTACCTGATTTAAAATAAGCTTTTGATCATAGAATCATGGAATAGACTGCTAGAGGTAAGAGGGAAGGAGGACGGTGGGGACTGACTGAGAGACAGTGAAGAGATTAGTCAAAGAATATGTATGAAGGACCCATGGACTTGGACAATGGTGTGGAGATTGCCTATGGAAGTGGGGGGCAGGCTGAGTGGAGGGGGGCAAAGAGGGGAAATTGGGACAACTGTGATAGCATAAAAAATAGAACACTGATAAAAATAAAATAAATAAAATTTTGTAGTCACTAGTAAGTTTAAGCTAGTACATTTAATTTAAAATTGATTCATACCCATGAAAAATTGAACAGTTTGTCACACTTAAGAGATTTAAGATGAACATTAGAGAAAACATTGAGGGCAATTTTTGATGAAAGTGATTATTTTCACTCTTAAGAACAGAATGTCTACTAGTGACCCCATTAAGCTGCTGATTATAGCAATAAATATTTACAGTAGGAGCCAAATCTTTCTCTGTAAGCCCCAAGAGAGTCTCTTAGCTGTAGTCAATCATCTTCCAAGTCAAGATCTTCTTTGGATCAGTGAGTAATAGATGAAAAATGATACATCAGTAGACAGCGTAATTCCACCATCACAATTATCCCAGCTACCCTGCACAAAATCATGTCTGCCGACTTGCAAACTTTTCTTCTTTAGTGGCCAAGGAATCATGTGTTTTATGAACAAAATAATCTAAATGTGAAATGAGGCCAAGGGCACTCAAAGCTCTTGTCTTTGTCTTCTCCTTCACAATGGCTTTGAGAAGACTCCATGAAATGCGTTGAGACCCAATATTTATCCAAGAAATGCTGTAACACTCTGCCTGCCAAACCTACTTCTTGAGCTTCTCCTTCTTACTCATTACTTCTGTCAAAGAGCCCCATATTTCGTTTCAACCTGGCTATCCTAGAAAAAGTGTACTAAGGGTACATGGCCTTAAATAATTTGCTCTGAGAATACATACTGAATATATTTCTACATATCTGCACCTCAGTCCTATGGGCTCTATTACAACCTCATTACAAACACAATTTCCCAAAACAGACCATCATATATTTTATCTCCTTTTTGAAATGTTCCTTTCTTACTTTCTTGAAATCTATTTATCTATGCCTCAATCTCTGACAGTTAATACTATTCAACTCACAGGTGTTTGTAATGATTTTTTATGAGTAAATAACCTTGCTAGGTATTGTAGAATTCAAAGCTGTCATCAGAGATGACCTTTGCCCTCAAAGAGCTTACCATCTAATTGAGAAAATATGTATAAATAATCACAACATACATACCAAAATCAAAATATTGCTTTGAGTTATTACCTGATACTATTACTTTAATATGTATCATGCCTGTTATAAAATACAAATCTATTTCATCGCAATTCATATGCTAGGGAACAATTTAAGCATGAAGCAAATTTCACATTTCCTTCTGTACAACTCTGCAGAAAACTGCACCCAGTTGAACTGAACTTTGAAAGAGTGCAACACACACACACATGCACATACTATAAAACTTACCAGTTACCTTAGTGTGTTATAAATCACACCTATCCACATCTAGTATTAAACTTTTCTGTTCAATTCCACAATAATTCATAAGCTGAAATATTCCCGACACTTCCACTAGCAAACTTCAGGTCTTTATCAAGGTAAAGTACCAAATTTATCATAGCATTTCTGTATTTATTGACCAATTAAGATGCAAAAAGAAGGTATTCTACCATTTTTAGTTGGTTTCTAGCTGACTGAAGGTTTTCAGTGTTGTGTTCCTAACTCCACTTGTCCCATAGCTCTGTCTTTGTTTTTGTGAAGTTTATATAATGTAGTGATTTTTAGAAATGCATACGTAGTATTAACAGAATTGACTGCATGTGTTCATACTATTTGAAAAGTATGTAAAACATAAATAAATGTAAGTTATATAGCCTTCATATATATATCTCTTCTTCTCCCTCCCCTCCCCCCATTAGTTTTCAACATAATTTATACAACTAACCCTCTGGGGGGATAAGAATGGTTCTAACCTCCTGAAAAGATGATAGTGCTAAATACTAACCTTGTCCTACCACAGGCCACTTTATGGTCTCCCTTTCACAATATTAGTGGCAAGGATTGTTGTCTTCTCTTTCCTTCGCCTTACTTTTTAGATATGCAGTAGAGAATTTAGAGTTTGCAAAACTGCAGCATGGTTTGAGTTGTAACTCCACTACAGTGCAAGTAGAAATGCGTTCCCTAGTCTAACCCAGACCTAGAAAGTAAAGTCATCATAGAATTATATTTCCTAGAACACCTTTATCTCCAGCTCCTACCACAGTGCCTGGCACACCTTACATACTTAATAAACATTAGCTGAAAGCTGATTTAGTAGAATAGCAACTTCTTACTGTTCTGTTGCTGTCAGCACATTTATCTCCTTCAAGGGAAATGCCTAAGACCTGCCATACATTCCTAAAAGACACAAAAGAAATTATATATCCAAACTAATGTTTTCTTTAAAGAAATGGAAAACTAAGATATCATCTGAATTCCTAAAGTTAATATTGATGTCAACCTTAAAATGACCTTATTTGAGCCCTAATCTATCCTTCAGAACACTATGATTTATCTCTTATTTAGGAACTATTGACTAATAAAAAGGAAATAAAATACATTGCCCATCCTTGCTTTTAAAGAGTGTAAACAAAGAAAGCCCAAAATAGCCAATCTTGTTTCTGAAGTTGTCAGAATGTGGCACTTGCAACTATAGGAACAGAGCCAGTAATTATTTGTCTTTAATTCATTTGATTAAACAGCCAGAGAAGTGGAAAACTGAAAACTAATGTTTGCAGTGAAGTAAGGAGACAGTTTAAATGCCCTGCCTCAGGGATGAAAGACACGTAAGGGTCGTA